>CATIWM010172385.1:0-19832 GCA_949671775.1 Mallotus repandus
AAAAACAATATAGAAGAGAAGAGATTGAGTTAATAAAATCCCTTTTAATTGTCTTCTAGCCGAAAATGATCTCCCTTGCATAAATCTATCTAAAAATGTCTATATATTGTCTCTCTATATCTACCATATCTGGCACAAGGCACTAATGACTCATATATATATAGGCCTTAGAGGTGGTTACAAGAACTTACAAAATAGAAAGGCACCTTTTAACATGAAGGGTTACAACCCTATACAGAATACATAACTTCTAGGGTATTTTTCTCTATCTACATGACATTATCTCTGGAAATTTTCTTCATCTAAGTTCTATATATTCAAGTCATCTTTCTAACACAACTTAAATCACCTCATTTGGATGTCTGTAGAGGAAGTTATGACCGAAATACGAAAACTGCTCAATCCAGAATCTTCTAGGCCCCTTTATCCCTGTGCCGAGTCGTTCCAAGGTTCCGACTTGTTACAGAAGCTCTTCATAACGACTCGTGACTTGTGTAACGACTCGTGACAGTCTCAAATCTTCCAAAAATGAGTCTTTTTGCTTTCCAACTTGTTTTAACCAATTCCAAGCCCTTTTTCAACGACCATTAGACCTAAGAACACATCAAAACATACAAAGTAACGTAAAATGCATTTGGTAGATAGAAATCACATACTAAGAACATAAAAAACACAAAATCACAAGCAAATCAAACAACATAATTACTAAAATACTCCTAAATAAGTATGCATATTTGTGTTATATCACATGTGTCCTAAGGTAAGTGTGTGCATGCGTATCGAGGCGCGTGATCAAGGGCTTAGGGTGCGTGATCAAGGGCTTGGGGTGCGTGATCACACACATGTGACCTTCCTGGGCCCAATTGCGCTATTTTAGGGGTGTCTTTCAGGGTTTTTTGACCTTCTAGATGTGTTTCTAATGTCCATTTTGTCAAATTCAACTTCCATTTCATATATGAGCAAAATATGTTCGGGTGTGGTCACGCACTATAAATTTGCTGATGTGCTACTTCTCGGGATTATACGCACTATTTTGGGGTCACTTTCGAAAGTTTTTAGGGTTTATGGATACGTTTGCTATGTCCATTTTGTCAAAATTGACTTCCGATTTCACGAAGTGAAACTCCGGTCTCATGAGCCGAACACAGGTCTGATGAGTTAGTCGTTTTGAGCAACATTTGCTCAAAACGAGCGACTTACCACTTCGATAATTCATGGTTTATGAAATCGGGGTACAACTTAACGATTCCAAGGTCAATTTTGCTGTTTAGAGGCTCAGTTCAGATTTGGGATGCTTCAGAAGCGGTAGGAATGAACAGACACTTTTCATATTTGGAGAGATGTTTTTATCACTGGACCTTTTTGGGGATAGTCAAAATTCGATGTATGACAACCGGTCTAATGAGTTGCACGTTTTGAGCAACGGTTGCTCGAAATGAGCTGCTTATCATTTCGATAATTCATAATTCATTAAATCAGGGTGCGACTTAATGATTCGGTAGCCGGCTTCATTCTCTAGAGGCTGGGTTCAGGCTTTTGCAAACTCACGACACGCTCTAGAGGCGGTACAAATGAACAGACAATTGTCATATTCGAAAAGATGTTTTCATCATTGAACCTTTTTGCAGACAGTCAAAACTTGATGTATGACACCACTAGCTCACTGTTGATGTGCTCACTAGTAAAACTGATAGATACTTCACATTAGAATTTTAAAAAGTTCATTTCAACTAAAAAAAGCAGAAATATTATCTCAATGATATTTTAACTTTTTTTAGTTAATAGAAATGTCTGACAATTTTAAATATTGATAAACTGCACAAAACCTTCTTTTAAATCAAGTAAAAGTTAATTTTATAAATCAAGAATTCAAACCCTATATTTGCATGTTAGTTAAGAGAGATGATCACTTTCTAGTTTGATTTTAACCAACCTCTTTTCCCATAAATTTGATCCAACATTACCTAATGAAGCATCTCAAAGACATATAAAATTTACTAATTACAGCTTCTAGCTAGTCAAATTCAATTTCCTTTCTCGGAAACAATTTTGTTATTTCAATATGGTAGTTTTGCTTTTGGTTATAGAAGTGATTGGCTTAGGTCATCATGTCTCAATTTCTCCATGGTCCTATATATAATATGTTAAAAGTTGAACCGTATAATTAAAAATGCACTGAACTCATCTACGATTGGAGCACTGATTAAATTAGATAAACCAACCAAAACCAATTTTTATAAAAAAAATAAAATAAGTAAATAAACATTACCTAATGCTTTTATATTATCACCAAATCACCATTAAAAAAAGGATTTAGTGAACCATCAATATCAGAAGTAACCAAACTTATAATGGGTGTAAGACTAGATATGAGAGTTGGTCAGTTACACTTACATGCATATGAATTTCTAGCATTAATTGAAAGTTCCAGAAATTGAATTCCTTGTAAAAAGATAAGGCATTTTTTGAAGGCTTTTTTTTTAGTAAAACACTGGAGTCCAAAAATCAGAAATGCACGCGAGCATCTAAACTAGATTGACACCCTCTTACCATTTGCATCATGCTTCCTTCGTCCAAAATAAATTAAAAATTAAATAAAACGAATTAATACATTAAGAATCCATCTGTAATAAGTAGCTACAATCAAAGGAGAATAAAAACATGCTAACAGAAAGCAAAAATAAACTAGCAAAAGCGATATGCTGGCTGCCTGTTGAAGTCACTGCAAATTAGCGAGTTACAAAAGGATGGAGAAGAATCCCACCATAACAAAGAAGAAGCTGATACACCATGTTTTTCAAGCCGGCTAGCCACTGCATTACCCTTAGGGTAAATATGAGTAGCCTAAAAAGTCATTTGAGAAATGTAAGAAAGACATTGCAGCCATTTATGCTTGAGCATCCATGGAACCTTTTTGGCTTTATTTGTGAGGAGTTGAACCACAAAAAGAGAGTCACATTCTAGCCATAATGTATGCTATCCCTTTTGCCATGCAATCTGAATTGCATGAATGGTAGCACTAAGCTTATCTACATAGGCAAAATCAGAGTCGATGCTAAAAGAGAAAGCTCCTCTTAAGAAACCAGCAGCGGTTCTGAAAATACCGCCAGCTCCAGCTGTTCTCAGAGAACCTAAAGAAGATCTGTATGTGTTTACCTTAAGCCATGCACAAGGCAAAGGTTGCCACAAAACTGAAATGATCTTAGGAGTTGAACCTACAATTCCTCTAACATTTAACAAAGATAGGATACGATAATCCTCCATAGAGTTATGCATTTTACCGATACGAAAGAAATTCACCTCACAAATAGAACTCCAAAGTAGGCGAAGAGAATAATGAATATCAGGAGCTGAATCTTCAAAAATTACAACGTTTCTAGCTTTCCATATAATCCAAATCACATGAACAATAGTAGAACACCATAACGATGTGACTTGGGAACTGAAAGTTTGCTACATTACTGAGGACATAAGATCTAATAATGTTTTGAAAACTAGAATGGTTTTACTAAAGAGCCTCAAAACAGCCCGCCAAAGAGCAGTAGCAAAGGGGCATCAAATGAACAAATGAGTTTTATCTTCCAAATGCTACAAACATAGAGAGCAACATGAAGGATAGGAGAAACCTTTTTTCATGAGGTTGTCATTTGTAGGGAGAAAGCCCAAAATTGCTCTCCAACAAGTAAAAAATCTTGATGGAGGGAGAAACTCTTCCCAGATGAAAGAGTGCCAAGGAGTAATCTGACGAGAAAAACGAAAATGGTCATACATTTTTTTGATAGAATGATGACCATCCTTGACCAATGTCTAAATGCACACATCTTCATCATCTGGTATAAGCGAGATAGCTTTAATAGAAATAGAAACCTGATCATTAACTCTTTAAGGTAGATACCATCTTTCATCAACCCAAAATTGAGAAATCGAATCACGCAAATTATTTTGCTCTTGAAGAGAAATTTGAAGCTGATTAGCTATAGTTGGAAGTAACCATTCCTCTGTCCAAAAATTTAGTTGACTATGTAGACCCATCAACCATATAATTTTTGAATAAAGATATGCATAAATGTGCTTAATAGAAAGAAAAATAGATAATTAAAAAAATGTTTCTCGAGGAATACTTGAGTTATGAAGAAATCGCTTTTGAAGAACATTCATGGAAAACTCATGAGGAGAACTAATCATCCTCCAAACAATCTTACTAAGCATTTCTTCATTGAGGATCTAAAGTTGCTTGAGACCGAACCCACCCTCTTTTACTGAAAGACAATAAATCTTCCTTGGAGTAGTAACAGGCTTTCTTTCATCTATTGAGCCGGACATCAAAAAATTACGCATACAGCGTTTAATGGAAGAAAGCAAAGATTGCAGCTACCTATATAGAGCAAAGGAGTGGAGAAGAGAGCTGGTGATGACTGTCTAGATTAAAGTTAATCTACCCACAAATGATAACACCTTACCTTTCCATTTAGAAAACTTATTACAAATTTTATCTGCAATGGGTTGCAACCATTTCTTTCTCGGAGCTCCTACAAATAAAGGAGCTCCCAAATATTTAAATGCTAAATATCCTTTACGCATAGCCATAACCTAATGTTGTTTTTCAATTCTTTTATGCAAAATGGTAGCCCCATAAATAATTTTTAACTTAGACCAATTGACCATATATCCAGATACACATCTATAAAGCTGAAAAGTTTCATTTATTGCACTGATATTTCGAAGAGTTGCTTTTCCAAACAAGAGCACATTGTCAACATATAGAAAATGGGTGGGAAAATAAGAACCTCTCGTTTGATGCATAGGAATAATATCACTTGCATAACCTTAAAAGAAATCAAGCAGCTTAAAAAATCTTCAGCAAGACAAATAAGGAGAGGAGACAGAGGATCTCCTTGTCTAACCTCATGGGAACATGAAAAGTATCCTTGGGACTTACCATTTATCATTATGAAAAGTCTAGAAGAAGAGAAGATTGTCAAAATCCAATCTCTGAAGGGTAGAGAAAACCCAAAAGCCTCTAAAACATCAAAAAGAAAATTCTAATTAATAGTGTCAAAAGCTTTATGAATGTCAACTTTCATGGCCATGTTGCCTCTAAAACAAGTTTTACTCAGAAGATTAATCCCATTTGAAGCACAAGTAATGCAATCTGAAATATGGCGATTTTTAAGAAAGCTAAATTAGTTACAAGAAATTATTCTTGTAGCAACATCTACAAGATGATCTGCCAAAATTTTGGTGATAATTTTAAAGGCGAAATTGTTAAGAACAATGGAACGATATTGTTCTATAGAAATATCATCTTTCACTTTAGGGATTAAAATCATAGTGCTAGAATTAAAGCCCGTTGTTATCACCCCTATATTGAAAAAACTAAGGACTGTAGCACAAACTTCCTTTTTCACCACATCCCAAAAAGTTTTATGAAATATACCTATAAAGCCATCTAGGCCAGGTGTACTATGAGAATCCATTTGGAAGATAGTATTTTTTTTTTATTTCTTCCATAGAAGGGCATAGCACAAGAGATAAATTCTCCTCTTCAGAAACCATAGAAGGAACCATTGTCTTAATCAATTGAATATCTGAGACACAGAAGTAGAAGACTTGAAAAGAGTTTGAAAATGCTCAATGATATGCCAATCAATCACTGCTTTATCATCAATAATCAAGCCATCAATGTTAAGATGATGAATACCATGGCCTGTCTTTCTCATTGCAAAATGTTGACGGAAAAAAGCAGAATTACAGTCCCCAACTACCAGCCATTTAATTCAACTTCTTTCTTTGTAGAAGATTTCTTGTTGCTTTAAACACCTGTCAAGATCCTCATGCGTAATTAATTCACACCTATAGAGCTCGTCAGAAAAACCTTGAATTTTAATCTCTGCCTAAATATCATGCAATTTAGAAAGTGCATGATTAATATTTACTTTCAAATGACCAAAAACTTCTCTATTCCAAATTTTTAGGTCCCGCCTGAGATGTTTAAATTTAGCACCAAGAATCTGTATTGGGTGAAGAGCGTTAATTGGAGATGAGCAAGAGTTGGAGATCAATTCAAGAAGACCCAGATGAGTGATCCACATGGCTTGGAACTGAAATTGAGAAACTACTCCCTCACCAAAAGAGCAATGGAGAAGCAAAGGTGAATGGTCAGAATGATGTCGAGGCAAAACTGTACAAGAAATCTCTTTCCAATAATCAAAAAATTGAAGATTGCCCAATGCTCTGTCTAATCGGCTGTCAACCTTATGCACACTAGATCTGCTATTGCACTAAGTAAAGAAAGCTCCACAATACAAAATCTCAAATAAAAGACAATCATCAACGAATGACCAAAATTCCTGACAAGGGCCTGAAGCTAGAGGATGCCCAGTTTTCTCATGAGCTCCTAGACTAGCATTGAAATCTCCTATTGTACACCAACTAGAAGAATGATTAAGGACACAGCATGAAGACCGTTCCATAAATCAATTCAGTGATTGCACCAAATACTCCCATAAATAAAAGAAACATGTTGTAAAAGAGTAGCACACATAACATCTAAAGTAATGTGTTGAGCATGAATATGAATAAAAGAAGGTGCATGAAGACCTCTTTTCCCAAGAACCCAAATAGTAGGAATAAGCAAATCATTGTAAGCAAGCAAAGTCAAGTTTAATCTATCCCAATAAGAATCAAAAATAGTTGAAAACCGTACCATAGGCTCCATATGGCAAACAAAATCAGGATTAAATTACTAACAAAACGAAGAAAAAATTATTTGGGTATTTGCATTACCCATGAAAATATCTTTATAAATTGAGCTAATATGGTTTTCTAATTAGCTTTATTGGAAGGTTAACTTTGAATTTATCCTGCTGAGAGGGAGCTTTTTTCTGCTAAACAGTTGTCCAGGCTTCTTCTTCTTAATCAACAGTGTCAGCCCATGATGTCTTAGGGTGATCTGTATCATTAGTTTGCTCAGCTTGTAGCATCTGGTGGTCATCATCCTCTCAGACATGATCTGAAACAATTGTGTTATCATCATCATATTGATTGCCCACTGATTTCCCATCATTCCTTTGCGATAAAGCGTCATTCCCGTTAGATTGAGGAATTGTAACGACATCAAATTATGGAATTATAAAACCCTCAGGTCTAGACATTTTATCTTGACGACCAACCAGATTTGTAGTATTATTTTCCACCGTCGCCAGTTGGTTCTCAATCCGTTTTGAAAGTGTTAGCAGTCAGGACATCATCAGTAACCTTGGGTTTCCAGACACGCTTTGGTTCTTCCTATTTTTCTACTCGTGGATGAGGTGCATCATTCTGAGTTAATTTTTTCCCAAATCGACAAGCTTGGGATAGATGTCCAATGTTGGAGTAGATGTTGCAAAATGCAGGCAGATTCTCATATACCACTTCAATAAAAAAAAAACTTTTACCAATTCACTCTATAAGAAGACTCTCTAGAAGGGAAGAGGACAGATCAATATCTATTAAAACCCTGGCATAATGGGCAAATTCTCCAATAGTAGTAGCATTATCAATTTTTAGGACTCTGATCCCTTTGGCAATCGATGTCAAAATTAATGGATGTCGATATGTCCATAGTAGCTTGTGAAACCTCACCCAAGCTTTAGTATTTGTAGATTTTTTAGCCAATGGATCAAAGTCCAGAGACCAATGTTGCAATCTTAAAATCCCTGGTTTTAGAGTGATAAATCCCCAACTCCAAACAGAGTTCTTTTCCACAGCTGAACTGAAAAGAACTTGGTAGAAACCACGTCCAAGGGAAGTCAGCTACCAATTGTTGGAAAGTCCCTATACGATCGAAAGTTTTTTCTTAAGTTCCATAAGTTTCCAAGGTGAATCACCCTTTAAGAGAATAATACGGGGCAATAAGGGCATTTTAATAAAGTGCAATCTGTTGTTCATAAATAGTCTAATTATTCTTAATTGCGATGTATCCACCCTTATTAATAGGGTTACAGTCCTTAGAAGAGGAAATTGTGGGTGTTGATTTTGTGACAGCCATCGCATAGGATTATTTTTCTATTGGTTTAGAAACGAAAGAGGAGAACATGACCTTATGGCTAGATAATCCATCATGAGAAAGAGGGTCAAGGCTGCCGAACGGCCACACCTGAGGCTGGAAAACCAAAAGAGAGCAGGAACCCTAGAACTGCAAACTATTTCTTTATTGATTAGCAAAGCTTAATTATTAAAAAAGAATCATAAATTTTTGACTTATTTTCAAAATTAGCACATTCTTTTTTCTTTTTCTTTTATAATTTCATAGTAAACTATAATATTTTTTTCATTTTGTCACATAATCAAATTAACTATAAATTCATGAAAATCTTTTACGTGGTTAGAACCAATATTCATTCTAACAATCTAAAGAAAAAATTAATGAGTCAATCGCATTGTTATTAACTTACCAAATGAATTTTAATTATAGTACTAACCTTATTGACTCACCAAATTGATTTAAATTATAATACTAATGGATTTTTTTTTTGTGAACCAATGTGTTTTAGATATATTTTATGAGTTAGAGCTGATTAATTTTTTTTAATTATTAACAAGAAATACTGCTACAGGCACAAGTTTAATGCCAATTTAGTAAAAAAAATTACTGCAAATTTGAAGTCAATCTCGTGAAGAAATTATTAAAATTTAGAAAATTAAAAAAAAATTGATAAAGAAAACAAAAGTTTATACAATTTTTTTTAATTAAGCTTTTTTAAATAACTTTACAACTTTAGAACTGAGAATTATTCCATGTTAATTTATAGAATTTATTTGAAAAAAAGGGAGTAAAAATGTAAAATTGGAAAAAAAAAATTCAATATCTAAGTGGTAGATATGGGTATCGTAAGTGTAGAACTGTGGAGTGACTTTCATTTATAAATATCAATGTAATCATGCAAGATTTTCTCACCATCTCACTCAAGAAGTAAAGCTAGCTAGAAACAATCTTATTAAAATAAGAAGTGTTCACTTCCTTCTAGGCTTGGTACTCTTGGCTTCGGCCTTGTCTTATGCGTCTGCCTTCGATCCTAGCCCTCTGCAGGACTTCTGTGTGGCAATAGGATAACCAAAGAATGCAGGTATAATCTTCTTTTTCAGTTTTTCTCTACTTGCCTTCAAGTTGGATAAAGAGCATTATTCCTTGTAAATGAATGTTGAGCATGGTGATAATTAACAAAAATTCATGTCATGCAGTATTCGTGAATGGAAAATTCTGCGAATCCAAACCTCGCTGTATCAAATGACTTCTCATTTTTGAGACTCTAACATTCCACATAACACAAACAATCAAGTCGAATCGAATGTAACCCTCTTGAATGTTGATCAAATACCAAGACTCAATACTCTCGGAGTTAGTTTTGTTGGCAAAACTTTTATCCCACATTGAAAAATAACAACAGGATGGAGGGAAATCTTAGCCTATAAATAGACTCCTTGTCCCTCTTTGTTAAATATGTCAATCACCAACAATAATTGGTGTACCATTGAAAGCTATTAGCTATACTAGTAGAGAATTTAAAGGGAAAGTCTCTTGGGTGTACTTGAGCTTTTGGGCATGAGTGAGAGTTAAATATTTTGTAGTATGGTTGTAATAATTTTTCACACAGTGAATATTTTTCTCTTGGTTTTCTTTTGACAACGTCCGTGGTTTTTCTCCATTTTGGAGTTTTCCACGTTAAAATATTGTGTTTTTCTCTCTTTTATTTTTCAAGTATTTTTGTTTAAGTTGTGATCTAAAGGGGTCGAGGTATTTGTTGGATTGTAAGGGGTCTATTTTTCCTAACAATTGGTATCAGAGCCAATGGTTCGTTAAGAGCTTGAAGGCGGCATAGGAATTTCTTTAAATTCTTAGTATGCTCTATGGTTGCAGCTTTGTTTGATCTTCCATATCAGAAAAGATTTTTTAGAAATTTTTGCGATCCAATTGGAGATCCTTTAAATATAGTATTTTGTTTGTTGAGTGTGGTATTGTGTAAGTAAGTGCAGCCAAGAAAGTTTTGTCACAAAGGCTATAATCGACTAAGGAAGTTGGGACTTAAGTGGTACTGCTTGTGTCCCCCTATTCTTTCCTGGAAACTTTCTTAGGGTATTTTGTAGACATAATTGTTCACTCATTATTCACGTGAGAGGTCATTGTAGAAAGAAGTATTGATCAAGTATATAGAGGTACTGTGCATTGTTGAGCAAAAATGAGCTTCAGATTTGATATTGAGAAATTTGATGGGAGAATCAATTTTGGGTTATAGCAAGTACAAGTCAAAGATATACTAATCCAGTTTGGATTGTATAAGGCCTTGAAAGGAAAGCCAGCTTCTTTGTCCAAAGGAAAGGAGTTAGATAAATCCGGTGACAACAGTGGAGAGAAAGGAAAATTCAAGATGAGTGAAGAAGAATGGGAGGAGCTAGACATGAAAGCAGCAAGTCATATTTGTCTATGTCTAGCCAAAAATGTTCTTGCTAATGTTGCTAGATGGTCATCAATAAAGGAGCTTTGGGAAAAGCATGAGGAAATGTATGTTAGTCTTATGCCCTAGGCAAATTATATAATGGTCATACTTTGACTTTGTCATGTTTCTATTTTAATAATAAAGAGGCACTTTTATTATTACTGGCTAATTCTAGTATTACCCTTGATTAGTTAATTCTACTAAGATCATCAAGTACATGAATTGATAGTAAAACTCTTAGATGATACTTGAATTCTAATCTAAATATCCCAAGTCGATTATTGTTGTGGGAACAATAATGAACAAAGACTAGTATGAGGTTAACTGATAATTAAGTTTTACTGATCATGTATATGAGATATTAAGTCAAACTCATAGGTACATATTTAGAGAAATGATGTACTGTATCTACCCGCTATGAGAATACCACATATTATTGTCAAAGGTGATTCTCATCATAGTAGTATTATTTGAGTCATCTGACCTGAGATCACCATGGTTTCTTACATAATAAGTTATGTATTTTAACACATCTCTACACCATACATTAACCGGATGGTAAAACAAGTTATGATTGGATATAGAATGAGTTGTGTCAGGAATGTAAGTGATTAAGATGGAATTTGTCCCTCAGTTATTTTGAGAAGATATCTGTTGGGGCCCTCGATGAGTTAAACTGAAGAGAAATGCATGGCCATGCTAGAATGATAAAGAGTTATCGGTATAAGTCTACTTGGGATCGAGAAAAAATATGATTGAACAATATAAGGATGACATAATCCATGCCTTATGTTCAATTAGGATATCATATGACAAAAGGACTATAGTACATGTTGTGTAGCAGGTTATGTCGGATTATCAGCCTTCACATAACTTGGGTCGTCATAATGTCTTGCTAGAGACTAATTATGACTTGTGGGCTAAAATGGGATTTTAGTCCCACTGCTAACATTATGTGAACCTCCAGGGTCACGTGCTTAGAACAGGCCCAAAGCAAACTTGTGTGAATTAGCCCAATAATTATCTCTATGGAAGATTAAATAAATATATATATATATATATATATATATGCATATATTTATATTAATATTTATTTATTTATTTATTTATTTCCTAATTTATTTTAGGTAAGAGTTATCTAAATAAATGGGAAAGGATTCTAATTTGGAATTAGAATTAAAATAGAAAAGGAAGTTTAGACTTACTAAAACTGTTTTGGTAAGTGGAGATGTATGAAACCCTAGAAAAGATGGCTATATATATATATCTTATTCTCTAGGGTTTACTAAGCTTATGCTAAGCCACTTTTTCTACTCCTTCTTCCTACACTTCTTTTGTGAAAAGAAAATACATAGAGAGTTTTTGTGTTGTGGGATAACAAAGGTTCTAGCAGACCTACTTTGCTTTGGACTCCTTGTTCGTGTGGATACCGTAGAGGGCATGATCATTTGGTGACATCTTAATCCTACAAAAGAATACAAAAAGCTCAAGGTAGGGTGTCACCAGTGTGAACCCCCTATCATCCTTCCAACAATCTTGCCTTAAGATCATCTTGGTAAGTGATTGGAAACCCTCTCAATCAATCTAGTTCAAATTACATGGCTCCGGGTTATAGGTTTTGTGGTTAAAAGTTTTGTTTTTCCACTGCGTTTCTGATCATGAAACCCAACAGTGGCATCAGAGCAACGGATAGTAGAGCATGGTGATGTGGTGCATGGAGATGCATGGACTATCTGATTCCTAGGAACTCTCACGCATGATCGTGTGATGAAGCATGGCTCTCCGCCCGTGAGTGCAAGTGTTACGTACTCTGATAAGTATATGTGGACATCACCTCATGTGATGAGACCGAGTCCACATCGGTGATTTAATCACCCCACCCAATAGTGGTATCAGAGCTGTTTGTAATTTGATTAGATTAATTCTATGTTATATGTGATATACATAAGATATGAAAATGAGTTTTTTATATATATGTGATATATATTTGATTTTGAAAAGATTTTTCAATATTTCATTAGAATGTTTCTATGTAGTGATCTAATTAAATCTACATCGAAAACAATTTTGTACATTAATTGGATTAATGTTTATGGTTGTTTAATATGATTAGACACCATTTGTAGTGTGAATTTTTGGAAAATACATGTTGTTTTCGAGTGCAGAAATTCGGGCATACAGATCGCATGGCCATGTAGTTTAGGGGCGCGGCCGTTCATAAAACAGCGTTAAAATTTTGACAAAATACAATGCACATGGCTGTGTGCATTTTAAGCACAGCCGTGAGTGACTGCAAATCTACAAAGTGCATATTTAAATCTTAATTGCGTTCTCGTTCAAGTGTTGAATAAAATTAGCATGTTTTGAACATACTAATGAGTTGTAGTATGATTACAAAGGTTTAAGGTTTTGGCAACTACTCATTCAAAAAAATTTGGTAAATTGTTTACCCCTTTGACCCCCACCCACTAACCGGCTAGCAGGACCGCCGAATGAATACACCACATAATTCATTCTTGTCATAATAATTAATTTCCATGAAAATTAAACTATTATGCTCTATGTGTTTAGTGTGAAAATGCATGGTGCATAGTATGGCCCTTAAGACCATGTGATTGTATTTATTTTTGTTATTCATTTTTATGGGTTGTAATTTTTAAATACAGTTTCCGAGTCATTTTTCATTTATTGTAATTTTATTTTGTTAGATAGTAATAGTATAAATTACAACTTGTAATGTAATGTAAATGGAGACCAAAGAGGAAGCCAAGGATGGAGATCCAAAGTGAAAACACAAAGTGGAGATCCAAGGTGAAAGGCTCAAGATGGTAGAAGTCTTGTTACCTAGGATTGACCATTGATCTTTCTATTGGCTTATGAAGATCAAACTAGTTTTGGGCCATGCTATGTCACATTTACTTTATTGCTTTATTATGTTATGTATGTAATGCTACGCATGTGATGTATGTTTATAATTTAATAATATCCAAATAAAGTAAAAATAAATGGGAATCCTCATTCAATATTAAGTCACCATGATGCCTCCCATATACTCAAACACTTGTCAAACCTTAGATTATTATATATGGGTCTGCCACAGTAGGGTGTATTAAATCATCCAAGGAAGGCAAGTTGGAAAAGAGTGATTTCCAAATGTTTGTTATGGTTTGACTTAACTAGGTCATCAAAAGGGTTTTGGACCTAGGGCATCAGATGGGATTTTTATCCAGGACATGTGATTTTTAATCCTATACCTTCCAAGAGTTACATGAGATGTAATTAGTAAGAGTTACATGAGATGTAATTAGTAAGAGTTACCTACCTAAATAACTATATCTTTAGGCGATGAGCCAAAGCTCACTTAGAGTATAGTGAAATATGGATCTTGACCTAATACAATTTATAAGTTAACTTGAGGGTTATTAATTTGAATAATTTTTTTGTGGGATTTATAATTATGCCTCATTAAAATAACTCGATAAAATACTGACTACATTGCATATATATTTATTGTAGATAATGGCATCGAACACAACATCTAATTTGTCACTGCAATCAATCCTTGAGAAGGATAAGCTTAACGGGACTAACTTCCTTGACTAGTATAAAAAATTAAGAATTGTTCTTAAGTAAGAAAGAAAGGAATATATCCTTGATCAACCTGTTCCTGATGAACCACTTGCTAATGCTCCTAAAGCTCAAAAGGATGCTCATAGTAAGCATCTCAATGATACTATTGATGTCACTAACCTCATGCTTGGATGCATAGATTCAAATTTACAAAAGCAGCTAATAGAGATGGATGCTTATACCATAATTGGTCAGCTCAAGGAAATGTTCCAAGAGAAAGCCAGAATTGAAACATTTAGCACTGTTAAGGCATTGCTTTCTTGCAAGTTGACTGTTGGCAGCTCAGTGGCTCCTCATGTGCTTGAAGATCTAAAAAGGCTTGGTCTTAAGATTTAGCAAGATTTAGCCATTGATATCATTCTCCAGTCTTTGCCAAAAACTTATGATGGTTTTATTATGAACTATAACATGCATGGCATGAACAAAACTGTTTCTGAATTTCATGGGATGCTTAAGACTACTGAGAAGAACATCAAGACTACTAAGGATGTTCTAATGATTAATAAAGAGAAAGGTATGAAAAGGATGGCAAAGGGTGAAGGCAAGATCAAGGTTTCTAAAGGCTTTCAGAAGCCCAAGCCCAAGCCCAAGCTTGCATCCCAAGCAAAACCACCTAAGGAGGGAATATGCTTTTTCTACAATGAGCTGGGCCATTGGAAAAGAAATTACAAACTCTTTATGGATGATCTGAAGTAGAAGGGTAGTACAACTACTTCTTCAAGTATTCATGTTATAGAAGTCAATTTATCTACTTCTGATTCTTGGGTATTAGATACCGGTTCTAGATCTTATATTTATACTAATGTGCAGGGTCTAAGAAGGAGTAGAATCTTGGCTAAAGGGGAAGTAGACCTATGAGTTGGTAATGGAGCAAGAGTTGCTACTTTAACTGTAGGAACTTATGATTTAACTTTGCCTAGTGGACTTGTTTTGAGTTTGAAAAACTATTATTATGTACCTACTATGAGTAGGAATATCATCTCTATTTCTTGTTTGGACAAGAATGGTTTTGAATTTATTACTAGGAATAATAAATGCTCCCTTTATCATGATAACGTTTTCTATGGATATGCTCCATGAAATCATGGTCTTTATGTTTTAGACATGGAAGACACAATGAAAGGTCCATCTATAACATTAATATAAAGAAATTTAAATCTAATGATTTAAACACAACCTATCTTTGGCATTCTCGTTTAGGCCACATAAATGAGAAACACATTTCGAAACTCCATCAACATGGGCTTTTAAATTCATTTGATTTTGAATCATATGAAACTTATGAATCTTGTATGTTGGGAAAAATGACTAAGACACCCTTTAGAGAGCTAATGACTTATTGGGCCTTATATATTCTGACGTGTGTGGTCTATTAAGTTCTACTACTAGAGGAGGTTATCAGTACTTCATTACTTTCATAGATAATTTCACTAGATATGGCTATGTCTATCTAATAAAACACAAATCTAAATCTTTTAAAATGTTCAAAATCTTCAAAAATGAAGTACAAAATCAACTTGGTAAAAATATTAAACCACTACGATCTTATCGAGGTGGTGAATATTTAAGCCAAGAGTTTATTGATCACCTTAGAGATTGTGGAATAGTTTCACAATTGACTCCACTAAGAACACCACAATGGAATGGTGTATATGAATGGAGAAATCGAACTTTATTGGATATGGTTCGATCTGTGATGAATCAGACATATCTTTCAATCTCCTTTTGGGGTTATGCTTTAGAAACTACTGCATTCCTTTTGAATAGAGTTCCATCAAAGGCAGTTAAAAAGATACCACATGAGATATGGAATGAGAAAACTCCCAATTTATCTTTTCTTAAGATTTGGGGATGTGAGGCTTCTGTGAAGCATCAAATTTAAGATAAATTACCACTCAAATCAAATAAATGTCTTTTTATGGGATATCTTAAAGAAACAAAGGGATATTACTTTTATAATACGTCTAAAAACAAAGTGTTTATTGCTCGGGATGGTGTCTTTTTGGAAAGAGAACATATTTCTAGAGGAACTAGTGGGAGAAAAGTACAACTTGAAGAAATTCACAAATCACAAAATAGTATTATACCACATATAGAACCTCCATTGGATCAATAAGTAAATGTTGAATCTACATAAGTACAACAAAGTCCTAGAAGGTCTGGTAGGACACGTTAAAATCCTAAGAGATATGGATTTCTCATAATATATAATAATGATGTGATGTTTGTGGATCAAAGTGAGCCCATATCCTACAAAGAGGCCATGGACAGTCCAGACTCTGAGAAATGGTTAGAGGCCATGAAATTAGAAATCCAATCCATGTATGATAATTAAGTATGGACTTTGATTGATCCACCTGAAGGTTTAAAAACTATTGGGTGCAAATGGGTTTTCAAAATAAAAACTGACATAGATGGCAATGTGCATACCTATAAAATCAAGACTGGTTGCAAAGGGTTTCAAGCAAACACATGGCATAGACTATAATGAAACCTTTTCACCAGTTGCTATGCTTAAGTCCATTCAAATTCTCCTTGCCATAGCTACATTCTATGATTATGAAATATGGCAAATGGATGTCAAAACAACATTTCTTAATGGAAACTTACTTGAGGATGTGTACATGACACATCCATAAGGTTTTGTCAGTCCTAAGAATTCTGAAAAAGGTTTGCAAGCTTCAAAAGATCCATTTATGGATTGAAGCAAGCTTCTCAGAGTTGGAATCTTCATTTTGATGAAGCAGTCAAAGAGTTTGGATTCATCAAGAATCAAGATGAACCTTGTGTTTATAAGAAAGTTAGTGAGAATGTAATAGTTTTTATGACATATTACTCATTGGAAAAGATATTCCTACTCTAAAGAATGTTAAATCATGGTTAGGGAATTATTTCTCAATGAAAGACTTAGGTGAAGTTGCCTATATTTTAGGCATCAAGATCTATAGAGATAGATCTAAGAAGTTTATTAGCCTAAGTCAGAGCACTTACATTGACAAGCTATTAAATAGGTTCAGTATGCAAAACTATAAGACAAGATTCTTGCTAATATCTCATGGTATTAGTCATAGCAAGACTCAGTGTCCAAAGACACAAGATGATTGAGATCGCATGAGTAATATTCCATATGCTTCTGCTATTGGATCCATCATGTATGCCATGTTATGCACTCAACCAGACGTCTCATATGCTTTGAGCATAACGAGCAGATACTAGTTAGACCCAGGTGAAAATCATTGGATAGCAGTTAAGAATATCCTTAAGTACTTGAGAAGGACTAAGGATGCATTTTTACTCTATGGTGGGCAGGAAGATGAGCTAGTTGTAAGTGGTTACACAGATGCTAGCTTCCAATTTGACAAAGATGACTTTTGATCATAGTCAGGTTATGTGTTTTGTTTAAATGGAGGTACAATGAGCTGGAGAAGTTCAAAGCAAGACACTGTTGCCGATTCTACAACAGAATCTGAGTACATAGCTACCTCAGAGGCTGCCAAGCTAGTTGTTTAGATCAACAAGTTCATAACTAGATTAGGAGTTGCTCTTAGTATATCAGATCTAGTGGGCTTGTATTATGATAATAATTGAGCCATAACACAGGCTAAGGAACCTAGATCACATCAATGATTTAAACATATACTCAGGCATTATCATCTTATTAGAGAGATCATTGAGAAAAGAGGCATAAAGTTATATAGAGTACTAAAAGATGACAATGTTGTTGATCCACTAACTAAGCCTCTTCCACATGCTAAGCATGAGAGTCACACTAGTTCAATGGGTATGAGATACAATATTGATTGGGCCTAGTGCAAGTGGGAGATTGTTAGTGTTATGCCCTAGGCCAATTTTATAGTGGTCATACTTTGACTTTGTCATATTTTTATTTTAATAATAAAGAGGCATTTTTATTATTATTGGCTAATTCTAGTATTATCCTTAATTAGTTAATTCTACTAAGATCATCAAGTACGTGTTTTGATAGTTAAACTCTTAGATGATACTTGAATTCTAATCTAAATATCCCTAGTCAATTATTGTTATGGGAACAACAATGAACAAAGACTAGTATGAGGTTGACTGATGATTAAGTTTTACTGATCATGTACTTGAGATATTAAGTCAAACTCATAGGTACATATTCAGAGAAATATTATATTGGATTGACCCGCTATGAGAATACCACATGGATTATTGTCATAGGTGATTCTCATCTCAGTAGTATTATTTGAGTCCTCTAACTTAAGATCATAATGGTTTCATACATGATAAGTTTTGTATTTTAACACATCCCTACACCATACTTTAACTGGATGGTAAAACAGGTAGTGATTAGACATAGAATGAGTTGTGTGAGGAATATGAGTAATTAAGATGGAATTTTTCCCTCGGTTATTTTGAGAAGATATCTGTTGGGCCCCTCGATGAGTTAGACTAAAGAGAAATGTATGGCCATGCTAGAATGATAAAAAGTTATCAGTATCAGTCAACTTGGGATTGAGAAACAATATGATTGAACAATATAAGGATGATATAATCCATGTCTTATGTTCAATCAGGATATCATGTGACAAAAGGACTATAGTACACGTTGTGTATTAAGTTATGTCAGATTATCGGCCTTCACAAAACTTAGGTGCTCATAATGTCTTGCTAAAGACCAATTATGACTTGTGGGCTAAAATGGGATTTTAGGCCCACTGCCAACGTTGTGTGAACCTACATGGTCGCACACTTAGAACAGGCCCAAAGCAGACTTGGGTTAATTAGCCCAATAATTATCTCTATGGAAGAATAAATAAATAAGTAAATAAGTAAATAAATAAATATATATATATATATATTAGTATTTATTTATTTATTTATTTCCTAATTTATTTTAGGTAAGAGTTATCTAAATAAATGGGAAAGAATTCTAATTTCCAATTAGAATCAAAATAGAAAAGCAAGTTTTGACTTATCAAAACTATTTTGGTAAGTGGAGATGTATGAAACCCTAGAAAGGATGGCTATGTATATATCTTATTCTCTAGGGTTTACTAACAATTTGAGTCCAGAAGCGGAAAAATCTTCAGCCACAGTAAGGTTTGGGTTCTTGCAGAACTTCCCATTGACAAACACTGCATTAGTTAGCAACAAATGCTAATCGTTAATATCCCACGCCAACAATAAGAAAAATACAACTAGCCATTCTAGTATTACAAGCAAAATTAATTTTTAGCCCAAAGTTGAATAGTTTTTTTTCTTTTTTTAATAAGGAGGTCATATAACTTATGTTTGAATGGACTGCATAATAGGGGTAACCCTCCTCTTTTATCAATGACGGAAGAAATTAAATCCTATATCATTTGACTACTCTCTCACTAGTCAAGAAATTGAATAGTTAATCAATAAAAAATTATTGATTTAATTTGTAAGCACTAGGTGAAATTTTTCAAAGTAAAATTATTTTTTAATTGTAAGGTTACGAGTTTGAAATATAATAATAATAATTTTAATAATTTTAATAAAAGAAATAATATTTTTAATGACAAGACTAAGAGTTGGAACTCAAATAAAAATAAAAATAAAAAAGTGAAATAAAGCATAATAAGTGAGATGAAGATGTTATTATACCGGCATTCTTGGGTTCATCTATAGCTACACAGAAGTCTTGAAGGGGGCTAGGATCATAGGCAGAGACAAAGGAGCAAGCCAAAGCCAAGAGCAAGAAAGAGCAAAGGAATT
>CATIWM010172388.1:0-16383 GCA_949671775.1 Mallotus repandus
AATAATATTATAACAATAATGATAATAACATTATTATTATTATTATTATTATTATTATATAATTTTTTTTATTATTATAACATTAAAATAAAAAACAAAAAAATTAAAAATTTTTAAGTAATCAAAATTTTGGCCATGCAAAATTGTTTTGGTTGGCCATGTAAAATTTGTTTTGGTTGGCATGCAAAATTTATTTTGGTTTGGCCATGCAAAATTGTTAATTTTTAATTTTTTAATTTTAATATTATTAAATGTTAAATTATTATTTATTCTAAAAAATAAAGCTTTACATTTATACAAACATCAAATAAAAAAATTAAATTATTATTTATTAGAAAACGTACAATAATAATAATAATAATAATAATATGCATGATGGCCTAAGATGTCATTTGTGTGTGTGTTTTGTTTTGTGTTGTATGCTATGTCAGTGCAACAATATTATGATTTTTTTTTAATTATGTTACGCTATTAGCAGTGACGGTATGGTCATACTACCACTGCCAATACTACTCTAACTAATTTAAATATTATGAAATAATTTAATATTATTAGAAAGTAAATTAGTATTATCATATATATTAATTTAGTATTAAAAATAATTACAATTGTAACTTATAAATTATTTATATAATAAATTTATTTGTAAATTAACTATATAATAACTTTTATGTTAAAAACATATTAGAAGCAATTTCAATATTCAAAAGCAATTTGATATTATTATATAACATTAATTTAGTATTAAATACATATAACATTAATTAAATTTATTATTAATAAATATAAAATTTAATTTGTATTATCTTATTACAAAACTACATAGTTTGCATTTAACCCATAAATAAAACTACGTAGTATTGCATCAAAACTATGTAGTTTTGATGTCTAATAAATGGTAACACTCCAACACACACTAACAAACCCTAATCATTTACATTTGTTCTCATATATAAAGGAAGTGATATGCCCCCCTCATAACCCTAGCTGCCCCTTCCTTTTTCTCCTTTCTCTCATCTCTATTTTTTTTAAAAAAATTTCTCTTTAAACCCTCGCGGCCACCTCCTTCTTCTCTTTTCTCTCATGTCTATTTTTTTTGTTTCATCTTCGAACCCTACTCGAGTAGCCGCCCCTCTTATAACTCAATTTTTTTTTCTTTTCATCTTTATCTCCGGTGTGCAGAATATAAAGGAAATAGGTTTCATCATCTAATATTGTCGTTAATCTCTGCCAAGAAAAAGCTTCATCTCTACCATTTTTTTTGTCTTCATCTGCCCTCCTATTGATTTGATTCATTTGATCTCTGTTCTCTCTCGCCATCACAACCACATCTGTTCTTAGTTCTTTTTTTTCTTTGTTAATGTCTATTTATGATTTGAAAATAGGTTTGATTCTACTTAAGTAAAACTAAAACTCTTAAGCAAAATCTAAGTGTATATATATAAGGAAACACATAGCATGCATCATTTAAACTTATGGATCTCATGCTAATGAATGATATTTTTTTTTGTGCTTTATCATGTATTTCTTTGAAACTATGTCCTTTCTTTATAAATGTTGATCTTGATGTTTTGGATCATCCAGTTTTAAACTTCATATATTACTTGGTAAGTTTTGCTACAAGAATGTTATTGGTTATTATGAGCAAGAAATGATAATAATAATGAAAGAAGAAACTTCATTTATTTTCCTCTTTTTTTCCCTTTATTATTTATTTTTTAACTAAGTTTTAGCAATGGTACAAAGATGGACTAGTATTTGTTATGTACATTTGCGTCTGATCTTGTTGAAAATGAATATTGTTGGAACAAGTGGGTTTGAACACATGTAGTTTTATATGTTGATGTATTTTTTTTCTTAGTGGGAGAAAATCAGATGGATTTAGAGAATATGCTTTTGGTATTTTAGAATTTTTAATAAATACATTCAGCAAACTATAAAGTTGTTGCAACATGTAACTCTATTTTTTGAATTAATGTGTATATCTATTTAATTTACATTACTGTATAAATTTTATATTTATATATCAAATTTTGTTGTTTATATATCAAAGATATTGCAAACTTTTTCTAATGTTGCTTGTGTTTTTACAACTGCTGTTGTTGCAACTATTCGTGCTGTTGTTGCAACTATTCGTGCTGGTGTTGTTTCTACTACTGTGTTTGCTGCTATATTTTGGTGTTTATGTTGGAGTATTTTAATGTTCTAGTTTGTTGCTTTTTCACACATTTCAAATTCTTTTTATTATTTTTTGCATTGGACGACTGTAGTATTTAGTATTTACTCATATTTAATGTTGTTTTTACATTTTAAGGTTTATTCTTTTTATAATATGTTTATAGATATATATTGTTGACATATATTTTCCATAAATGAGCTTCTTAAGGAGCTCACGAATGAGCTCCTTAACGAGCCCACAAATGAGCTCCTTAATAAGCCGACGAATGAGATTTTTAATGAGCCGATGAAGAAGCTCCTTAACGAGCCCATGAATGGAGCTCATAAACAAGCCTAAAATAAGCAAACAAACAACCAAAGATTGAGCTCAATTTAGTTCACAAACAAGCTCGAGCTCGACACGAACAAGCTCGAGCCCGAGTGTGAGCGACCTGATTATTTCTGTTATATTTTCGAGGCAGCTTTACCGAATAGGACATCCGTTCCATTTACAGGACAGGGAGAATGGTTGGTCTCGGGGGGATACGAGACACTTTGTGTTTGTGGAGTCGCCACTTGATTTTTAGAAAATCAGGAAAAGATGAAAGGGATGGCATCAGGTCATTCAACGAGTAACGTCCCCAGTAGAGATTCTTGGTTTGGGAAATCGCATATACTTTTTGACTATTTCTCATTATAATACTCGATACATGATTATCGCAACACTCTATTTTTGATAATGATAGTTGATATATGCACATTCACCAAGCATATTGATAATAACGGAAATAAAGGAGAGTAAGTATTATTATTTACAATGTAAAGATGTGATTTTTATCAATAAAGTATGTTAAATATGCATAGAATGCAAAAACTATATGAAAATGATAAATTTTGTATTTTTGGAAATAAAATGCAAAATTGATGTAAAAATGATATTTTGTGATTTTTCACATTTTGGAGCTAGGGGCTGCAAAATGACAATTTAATATAAGCAAAAATAAAGTAAAGATTATACAATCAGCATGCAAATTGCCAGTCTCACCACACAATCACAACAATTTCTCAACTGCTGGCGGTAATAAAAGTAAAATGCAAAACAGTGAAATAAACATGCAAAAATGATTATTTGGTCCTCAGATTCCATCGTGTTTATTTTTGAGTTTTTGAAGCTTTTGCTTCACAGGATTTTTAAGCTGTCCTCGTCGAGAGGTTGAAAATGACGTGTAGAATGCAAATTCGTATACCTTTGAAGTGTGCTTTGATAAAGATGTGGGTGGGTTTTGGTTTAAGTTGGTCTAAAAATCCTAAGAAAAATGCAGTGGGTGAGCCAAAAGTGTGTAAATTGGGACACCTGAGTCTTCAACTTGACAGAGTTTTGATGTGTGTGTCGGCTCCCCCTTAAATCCCCTTAAATGGGAGATAGAGACCCCAATTTATAGGAAAAAATAGTAAAAATACGCGTGATCATGCATCTCGGGGAGTGTGACAGCGCGGAGTGCGCGTGATCAAGCGTCTAGGCACATGGTCATACGCATCCTTGTGTTGTTTTATGGTCTTTTGTGTGTGTTTTTAGGGTTTTGGGACCTCCCAGACACTTTTCTAACGTCCGTTTTGTCAAAATTGACTTCTAACTTTCACAAAGTTGAACTCCAGTTTTACAAGATGAACACTAGTTTAACGAGTTGCATATTTTGAGTGACACTTGCTTGAAATGAGCTACTTTTCATTTTGATAATTCATAATTCATAAAATTAAGGTGTGACTTAATGATTCGGTAGCTGGTTTAGCTCTCTAGAGGCTCAGTTTGGGCTTTTCAGTCTCATGGCACGCTCTAGAGGTAGTACGAATGAATAGACACTTGTCATATTCAGGGAGATATTTTCATCATTGGACCTTTTTTGGGGACAACCAAAACTCGATGTATGACAGTTGCCCCCTACTTCATGTGTGTTACATAGTCTTCTAGTACTGATGTCAATACACGTGAAGTAATGCACAGATGCAAAAACAGTTTTGGGAAGAGGTACTTACCCGATGGTGCGCTGTTTAGTTTTTTGACATCAGGCCCATCTTTGTTGGTATTGTTTTATTTGGTTGGAGGAGTCATCGCCTATTCTGTGTGCTTTTGTAACCTTTTCAGGTGAGGTGAGATGATGCTTTTGTAAGCTTCTTTGGTGTCAAGAAAATGGAAATGCTATTATAACCTACTGAAGTGTCAAACAAGTGCTACTATAACTTATTAAGGTGTCAAGTGAATACTACTATAACCTACTGAGGTGTCAAGCAAATGAAAAAGCTACTATAACCTATTGAGGTGTCAAGCATATGCTACTATAACCTATCAAGGTGTCAAGCAAGTGAAAATGCTACTATAACCTATTGAGGTGTCAAGCATATGCTATTATAACCTACTGAGGTGTCAAGCATATGGAAATGCTACTATAACCTACTGAGGTGTCAAGCAATGAGAATGCTATTATAACCTACTGAGGTGTCAAGCAAGTGCTACTATAACATATTAAGGTGTCAAGTAGATGCTGCTATAATCTACTGAGGTGTCAAGTGAATGGAAATGCTACTATAACCTACTAAAGAGTCAAGCAGATGCTACTATAACCTACTGAGGCGTCAAGCGGATGCTCCTATAACCTATTGAGGTGTCAAGGAGATGCTACTATAACCTATTGAGGTGTCAAGAAAATGAGGGGGCTACTATAACCTACTGAGGTCTCAAGCAGATACTACTATAACCTATTGAGGTGTTAAGCAATGCAAATGCTACTTTAACCTACTGAGGTGTCAAGTAATGAAAATGCTACTATAACCTACTGAGGTGTTAAGCAAATGAAGATGCTACTATAACCTACTGAGGTGTCAAGTAATGAAAATGCTACTTTAACCTACTGAGGTGTCAAGTAATGAAAATGCTACTTTAACCTACTCAGGTGTCAAGTAATGAAAATGCTACTTTAACCTACTTAGGTGTCAAGCAATGAAAATGCTACTATAACCTATTGAGGTGTCAAGTAATGAGAATGCTACTAAGTAGATAAAAATGCTACTAAGCAATAAAAATGCTACTAAGCAAATGAAAATGCTTCTAAGTAGATAAAAATGCTACTAAGTAATAAAAATACTACTAAGCAGATGGAAATGTACTAAGCAGAAAAATTGCTACTGAGCAATAAAAAGCAACTGAGAAAATGAAAATGCTAATAAGCAGATAAGAATATAATGATGATGTCATCGATTGTAATATCTCAGGTGTGATTTCGGTGATGTGATAGTGCGACAATCATGAATGTGACATGCTTGTGTTATGTTTGCCCTATTTTTATGAATGATGATATGACTTTTTGAGACAGTGATGTCAAATGCAATGTCTTATGCCATGTAGCAATCATGTTCGTACATTTTATATGTATGTTTTTTTTTACTAGAATGCATGTTTGGGATGCAGGCGATAATGCAATTTAGGGCTTACGCAAGAATGCAATTTTGGGATTCATGCAAGGATGATAAAGATTCACACAAGATGCAATTTTGGGATTCACACAAAATGATAATGATATATGCGAGATGCAAGGTATGTGATGCATTTTTAAATATATGCGAAATGCGAAGTGCATGATGCAATTTCAGGATTCATGCAAGAATGAATGCAATTTTCATATGTATATAGTAGTGATGCATTTTTTATTCACAGAAAATGATGCAATTTGAGATACATGCAGAATGTACAATTTGGGATACATGCTATGATGCATTTCTTCATACAGGATGCTTCAAGCGAGTAAGACAAGCACGTGATAGTGATATGCAATCAAGCACATGATGTACAATCATATGTATGCAAAATGCAATGATTACCCCTTTGGACGTTGTACTTAACATTCTCTGGCAATGTTAAGGGTACTTAACATTCTCTTGTAATGTTAAGGGATAATGCCACTAAAACCTCTTTAGGCGTCAGACAAATAAAACCACCATAACCTTTTTAGGTGTCAGGCGAGCAAATAACACCACTTTTGGCTTTGTAGCATATGCTTTTGGATCTTGATGAATTCTTATTGAATGGTTGCATCTTGGAGTTCTTCCTTTATTTTAATGTCCTTGTATGTGCTTTCTCGATCTGATTGGTGATAATGACTTTGGATTTGTATTAGCTTGTTGCAGCTTGAAGTCTTTCTCTTATTTTGACCTTCTTATGGATGCTTCTTGATCTTTGATCGATGATGATGATTTTTGGATTTTTATTGGCTGGTTGCAGCTCGAAGTCCAGAGACTACACATATGAACATGTGAGCATGAGTTCATTATTACTTTATTTAAAAAGAATTTTTTTATTCTTGAATTTATTCATTGAATTAGTCATGGTTAATTGAGTGCTTCTATTCTTGAATTCTTGCTATTAATCCATCAACCAAGATTTATGTTTATTAGAGCATTTAAGTTGTCTTAACTATGATAACCTTGAGTTAATGCTTATCTCAGCAACTTAAAAATGTGATCCACAACTCGTGATCAAGACTGTTTGTGTTACCAAGTGGAGGGCAAGCTTCCCAAGCAAATTTCTGAAGAATGTAGCGAGATGAAACCTATAAAGAATGTAGATGAATAGAATAAATTTCAATTATTAAGAGGCTTTTAAGCTGGAAAGTGATAACTAACCATACATTATTTATTCTCTCTTATAGTGATATTCTTTCTTTGGTACCCCCATGTCGTTCCCGTATTACTGAGCATGGATACCGCCGAAAGGTTATGCAAAGATTTATTATTATTATTATTATGCTTGCTTTTCCTGTATTTATTTTTATCTCTTTTTTTTTGTTTCTTTCTCTTTTTTTTTCATCTTTCTTTTCTTAAGCATTCCTCGCCTTCTATTACTCAGCGTGATCGACTTACACTCATAGGGCTTGCGTCATGTAATGCAAACGAGTATGCTATATGGTGAAGGTGAGCATTCCTTTGGGGAGAGTCAGACGATTAGTAGTTCTGGGATTAGTATTGGTAACAGGAGGATCAATACATTTGAGGGAGAAACCAGGGATCTTGATGATGGTATACTGAGCTAGATAGAATGCAAGTTTAGCAGTTTGTCTGTTTGCACTCGTTATAATCTAATGATGAATTGGAGAATGGCTTACAGTAAGTATTCATTCAAGTACATGCCTCATATTATTATTTCTTTTCTGCCCCCTTTTGCCTAGGCGGTTCTATACACTTAGGTGGGCTTTTATCTTTTATTCTTTCTTTTCTCTTTTCTTTTCATTTTTTTCTTTCTTCTTTTTTTCATCATTTTTTTCTTTTTTTTTTCAAATGAGGTTGTTGCGATAATTGAACAATTGCAGTTTTAATGGAGTGTGAAGTGAGTAAAGATAATCAATAGATTATAAGGTAATGACAAACAAAAGATTTAGCATTCCATCAAGATGTCTGACAAACCACATAAATATTCAGTAATAGCAAAATAACAAAATAAGGGTTCATTATTTATATGAAAGAGGAGTTTCATTGATCTTCTTTATTCTAACTGCGATACTACTTATTTGTGAGTTTCATTGAGGATAATTTTCCATGGTTCTCCTTTGCTTTTCCTTCTCATGATGATCAGATGCAAGTTTGTAGAGGATCAATGGGATTTGTGAAGCAAGTGCCCCATTACTTCCATAAGATTTATGTGTCTCAGAGGAGGTGAGGTCTATCTCTAAGGGTGGTTGTAGTAAGACTGGATAGTCAGAGAGTGATTTGTTTTCGGTGTGGGGTAGATCTCTGTATTTGGGTAAAGGGCTAGTTTTGACATTTGGACCCTCTTCCATGTCCTTAAGTTTCCAGAGTCAATCAGATCTTGAACTATGCATTCAATGGTATAAATTCATTAATGGTGTGTGCTGGCATTTGGTGATAGTGGCAGTATATGTTAAGGTCTATTTGGGGTGGTATTAGATTTGGTAATGTTTTTGGTTTACGTGGTTTCAGAAGGTTTCTTTGTTGAAGCATTTTAAAGATCTTGGAGAGAGGTTGGTTGAACTTTGAATATTCTATACAGGTCAGAGGAAGATCAACTGTAAGTAATTCTTGGAACTCTAGATGTATTGGATCATAACCCACTGTGTTCTGGTTAATCCCTCTTGGTCCTTTAGCTTCATGAGCTCGTAAGAACTTGTTCATGAGTGTAAAAAGCTTATTGAAGCCTTCGATCAGGGTGTTGATGTTTTCTTTCATCAGAACCTCAAGCTGAATGGTCCTGTAAGATTCTGCTGCACTTGCTGCCTTAGAAGAGGATTGTAGACAACCTTCCTGGTAAAATTTGCAATCATCTTCAATATTTTTAGGCATGTTCATGAATTCTTTCCTCTTATTTGAATCAGAATTAGAAGTGTCAGTCTTGCCACTTAAGAAAATCATCTCATCTTTGAGGTTTAGGGTTTGGTTGAGGATAGTCTTGATTTCAGTTTGAACAATGGTTTTGATTTTAGCTCAAAGGATATTGATTAAGCCATTATCAGCTATGAATTTCTTCATGTGCTCGTTAGTAGGTCATCTAGACTTTGAATCCCAGATTGCACAACCATTTTTAATTGTTCTTGACTCTCCCTTTGGGGTTGCTTTGAGGTATATGACTGCAAAAATGATGGGGTTTGTGCAATTATTGTGAAATGCATTGATGAGTGCATATAGTGTAAAATGCAAGAGTAGTGTAATGTAATGAGATGTATGCATGATGTTTTTCAAAAGGATGAGATTAGTGTGAGGAACAAGGATAGCATGAATGCATGTTATGGCGTGCGCTACAAGATATTTATTAATGTGTGGAGCCTTATTAGGAATGCATATGATGTTCTTTGAAAAGAAAACACAACAAAAGAGAAAAGGTTAGTAATCAATAAGATAAGCTAAAAGAAAGAATTATTGATGCTTGTCATGCCATAAACTGTATAAGATTCATCATGTGTGCATGACGTGTCCATATAAAGTGACGGGGTGAGAATATATGCATGGTATGTCTATGCAAAAATACGGGATGGCTGTAGAAAATCGTGGTTAGTGTATGCTATTTACATGTAAGATATATATGCACAATTGAAAGAAAAAGAATAAAACTGGTTAATATTTCCTGCACAGGAAACAAACCATACACATGCAAGCTCTCGCTTCTAACCATATCACTCTATGTGGTTATTTAGTCTCTTTCCTAGGTCGGTTTTAACCTAATACTCAACATAGGATTATGGTTCCGCTCTCAGCTTGGGCTATTTTAATTTGTATTAATTAGAACTAAAAGGTAAACTAAGGAACAATGATTGAATGCGCTCGAGGTAATTATACAATGTCAATGTGAGGACCAGTCGTTAGGTCACAAATGGCGTCTATAGTCCATATGCGCCCACGTGTGGAAGGGCTATAGTCAACAGAAGGGATCCAAATTTTATGTCCCCGCATCAATATTCAATATATTTACCAAGAGGCATTAAAGCATCGTTTGATAGTTTACAATTTTCAACATAAATGTTTGCAATCTAGTCAAAGTTTTGACCTATCTATTTGATCTGATAAGGACATATGGACGACGCTTGTAGGTTCCGTCATCAAAAGATGTCACTATTTGCCAGTTTTCACAGGCTATTCATACTGAGGTGGATGATTCTTATCATTTCTTACACATCGGGCTTATGCAAGGTAAACAAGGATCATACAGTCTAAGTGTGAGTAGTCTATAAGAACGGACGTAATGACGTCAATCATTGATAGAAATTAAAAGTGTTATAGCATTTGTGAATGTCAGGTCAAACAAACAACATCAGGGCTAGCATGCAAAGGGAGATTTTTATTGGTATATTTACATGGGCTGAGTTGAGGGTAAAAGGCTAAGGGCTCCTTTAGTGAGAATGCCCCCCATGACTAGGGTTACAGACTCTGGTCAGTGAGTCTAGTATTCTTTTGATAACTCGGGTCACCCCCCTTAAGGACTTGGGTCACAAACTTTGGTCAGATGAGTTTGGCGAAACCACGAGTAAAGGCTAAAGGTGACAGGTCCAAATTAGTCACCCTATGACTTGTGTAGAATCATAGTGGATCACTTTCTGTCATCGTCGGCTGATTAGGATCAAGAGTGCACGTATGATTGTGTAGTGCAAATGTAGTGGTGAAGGGCTCTGTATGATTGAGTGTTAAGTAATAAAAAATAGTCATTTGCAAAACGATCTCTCTGGCTAGAGTCCTCAGTGGAGTCGCCATTATGAGCAACCTTATTATTTCTGTTGTGTTTTTTAGGAAGCTTCACCGAATGGGACATCCGTTGTATTTACAGGACAGGGATAATGGTTGGTCTCGGGGGGATGTGAGACACTTTGTGTTTGTGGAGTCGCCACCAGATTTTTAAAAAATCAGGAAAATATAAAAAGGACAGCATCAGGTCACTCAACAAGTATCATCCCCAACAGAGATTTTAGGTTCGAGAGATTGCATCGACTTTTTACTATTTCTTATTATAATACTCGATATATGGCTACCGCAGCACCCTAGTTTTAGTAATGACAGTTGATATATGCACATTCACACAAGCACATTGATAATAATGGAAAATAAAGGAGAGTAAGTATGATTATTTACAGGACTTTCCTAGTAAATACATTCAAAAAGGAAAAAAGGGGTGCGAAAATGTAAATCTAATCCTAATATAAAAATATGCCTGCAAAACAGAGGTTAGCATAACTATGGACGATTCCATCCATCCATTCATCCACTCGGATAATAAGTAAGCAGGGAATACTCACTAAATCAAAAGAGCAAATATAGGCATAATTTTGTGCATTTGTAGGAATTATTATGAAATATTTCTAAATAGTAGAGAAATAATGAAAGATGCATGATTACATCATTGGATCATGAAATGGAGGCTTTAGCTCGAAAATGTGAACTTTCATATTATTGAATGCATTTTGATGCAAAAATGAGGATAAATACTTATTTTCGAGTTTAATGAGTGAAAAAGTGCAGTTCTAATGCAAACATGTAGCTTTGATGCAAAAGTGTGATTTTTATGTTGAAAATGGGGTATGTATATAAAAAATGTGAAGATTATGCTAAAAAAAGATGATACTTACTGGATGTAAAACACAAACTTTATGTAAAAAATGATGACTTTCACATAAAGTTGTAGAATTGATATAAAACTATTATTTATAATGTCAAAATGTGATTTTTATCAATAAAGTATGTTAAAAACGCAGAAAATGTAGAAACTATATAAAGATGATAAATTTTGTATTTTTGGAAATAAAATGCAAAATTGATGTAAAAATAATATTTTTGTGATTTTTCACATTTTGGAGCTAGGGGATGCAAAATGACTGTTCATTATAAGCAAAAATAAAGCAGAGATTATACAATCAACATGCAAATTGCTAGTCTCACCACACAATCACAACAATTTCTCAACAGCTGGTGGCAATAAAAGTAAAATGCAAAATAGTGAAATAAACGCGCAAAAATGATTATTTGGTCCTCAGATTTGACTGAGCTTGTTTTGAGTTTTTGAAGCTTTTGCTTCATGGGATTTTCAAGCTGTCCTAGTCGAGTGGTTGAAAATGATGTATAGAATGAAAATTTGTATACCTTTGAAGCACGCTTTGACAAAGATGTGGGTGGGTTTGGTTCAAGTCAGTCAAAAAATCCTCAGAAAAATGCAGTGGGTGAGCCAAAAGTGTGTAAATTGGGACTCTTGAGCCTTCAACTCTATAAAGTTTTGGTGTTGTGTCGGCTCCCCCCTGGCTCCCTTTTAATAGGAGATAGAGACCCTTATTTATTGGGAAAAATAGTGAAAATACGCATGATGACACATCCTAAGGCACGTGCGTGTGCGGTTTTACGCGTGTGCATGCATATCGGGGCGCATGACAATGCAGAGTGCTCGTGATCACCCCTTAGGGGCGCATGATCATGCATCTGGGCGCGTGGTCACCCACTCTGATGCATGGTCACGCACATCCTCATGCTATTTTTAGGTCTTTTGTGTGTGTTTCTAGGGTTTTGGGACCTCCCGGACGCATTTTTGACATCTGTTTCATCAAAATCAAATTCCGACTTTCACGAAGTTGAACTATGGTCTTACGAGATGAACACTGGTCTGACGGGTTGCATATTTTGAGCGATGGTTGCTCAAAATGAGCTGCTTATCATTCTGATAATTCATTATTCGTAAAATCAGGGTGCTACTTAATGATTCGATAGCCGATTTTGCTCTGTAGAGGCTCGATTCAGGCTTTTTAGACTAACAACACACTCTAGAGGCGGTACAAATGAATAGACACTTGTCATATTTGGGGAGATATTTTCATCATTGGACCTTTTTTGGGGACAGTCAAAACTTGATGTATGACACCGAGTTAAAAAACACTTCTTTTCAGCCAATCCAAGCCTAAACATTCTAAAACTCAGCTTAGCTCGGCTCGATTACACCTTTATTTTTAGGAGATTAAAAGTACTTGCTTTATAATTCAGGAGTTATCCTTATCAAATTTATGTGGAAATTGCATGTAATGCAATTTTTATTACCTTTAGAGAATGCTTTGACAATGATGAGGCTCAGTTTGGTGAGAAAAGTTGAGACTAATCAATTAGTATAGTTGGGGTATTACAGCTCTTGCTTATCTGTATCAAGGTTTGGATGCAGCTAGTTAAGGGGTTTCGAGGCTATGCAGCTGTCAAATGGTGGTTGATGTGAGTTATGCTTTTTACTTGTTAATTTAACATTTTTCTACTTTTTATATGTTTTTACTGACTTATGCCTTTGTAGATTTGTGTTTATAAGTTTGGCATTTGTCTCTAACCAACTATGAGACATTGGATGGAGGATGGCTTTCCCTAATATAGAGTCTGGTTAGACTAGACTAAGGATTTGATTAAGTCCCCAGTTATAGCTCAGAGGCTTTTGAGGAGTCTGACATTCAGCTAGGTATGTGTGTTGTAGCTTTTTAGCTTTCTTCTTTCTCTGCAAAATTGAAAAATTGTTCTTTTTACAAATTTGTCCCTATTGGTGGGCTCTTCTTGAGACCACATGGTCTCCGAAGATGATTGGTGCTTGGAGGTTGACTCATTCAAGAGTCTTAATGACTGGACCTATCAACAACTTGTGGTACTTAAGTGAGCGTGTCTTTTGGTGGTGGGATGGCCCTGATGGGAGGAGAGTTCCAATCTCTCCACCCAATTCTATGCATTGGAGGCGTGAGTTGACTAGTGACGAGCTTATTATATATATATATATATAAACTTAATTTGTATTATAAAAAATTTATAAATTTTTTAATTAATTTAATTAATTTTTCTTTCAAATAAATTCAAACAAAATGAGAAGAATGTGAATTATCATAGCGGAAAAAAATAAATTTCTAAAATAAAGTAAATGAAAAACTCTAAAATAAATTCAAATTAATTTTCTTAATTGAGTGGCACCACTTTTTTGAATATGAAAATTCAAGACTTCTAATTATTAATACTCTCCAATAATCAATAGTATTTAGGGGTTTTTACAAAAATTCCTAAAAAATTGCGAGCATTAACATCAAATGCCCTCTTTTTTCAACAATTTACACGCGTGTCCTTTTTTAAAAAAATTTCACTCATGCCCTTTTGCATCTTCTTCATTTTCTTGAATTTTTTTCGCTGTGTTGTCTCCTTCCAAAAACCTTCTCTCCGGTGCAAACTTCGTGTGGCCAGGCCTTCACAAAGTCATGGTTGTCCTCTATTTTGTTAATGTGAGTACTTGGAAAATTCTTAAAGGAATGTGACACCTCTAAAGAAATGGATATGGGCTAATTTTTATATCTTGTAGGCATCAACCGAGTCGAAATAACCACTTGCAAACTCTATTTTTTCTTTAATTTCCTCCCAAAGTGCAATGAACTCGTTGAATGTCTGCTTGGAAACTGATATGAATCGATCCATGTAGTTGAAAATTATAGCCCCTGCACTAATTTTGTGTCCATATATATTTACATATATATTTAAATTATTTTCATAAAAATAAAAAGCCAATTTGTTACAACAACTCTGTATTTGTGACATGTGATATCAATGTAGAAACAATATGAGATTTGGTACAAAAGTACAAAACAAAAATACCATGCTCTCCTAGTATGTATTTCTTTATTGGTGGACAATCTGAAATGAAATAAGAATTGATCTTGCTCAAGAACTTATCTTTGTTGCTAGTTATAAAGTAGAATTATTAAGGGGAGATGGTAGTCTCCTTGTTCTGCCTCTCTACTTTTACACAAAAATCCATTTCTCTTGATGCTGATGCCAATTTGGTCAACCAGGTAATACTGTTAAACCTCTTCTATGTATGAACTGTTTACTTATTGAAGCAAAGAATTGTGATCTTGCTTCTGATAGTAATAAAAACATGTCTTGTTTGACAGATTGTCAATGAGTGCAAAGGGCTTCCCTGGTAATACTGTTAAACCTCCTCTACGTATGAACTGTTTACTTGTTGAAGCAGAGAATTGTGATCTTACTACTGACAATCATAAAAATATGTCTTGTTTGATAGATTATCAATGAGTAGAAAGGGCTTCCTTTTGCTCTCAAAGCGATCGAGGCCAACCTAAAATGTATTGGGCGAGTGCAAAGAAGAGATTGCTGAAAGGTGAACCCATTTGTGAATCCCATAAAACCAAATTATTAGATAGGATGGCCTTGAGCATTAAATTTTTCAATAAAAAGGTTAGGAAATGCTTCTTGGATTTAGGTTGCTTTCTTAAAATGTGAGCTCTAAGATATAACACGTCACTATGGCATTTTGAATACTTTATGCTTCTCAATCAAACAACACTTTGTCCAAGCAAAATTCAGGGAGTCCGGTTGTTGATCCAAGCAAAAAAAAAAAAAAAAAAACTGATATATTTTTAGTAAATATGTTACTGTATACAATAAGTATAATTTAGTGCATTATTGATTTTTAACACACTTCAAAACATCAAAATAAAAAATGTTATTCTTGTTTAGTCCCATATCATCTGTCACTTTAGGACTTTTTAAAGAATTATATATTTTTATTTCATATTTTAAAAAATAAGTATACTAACATAAAAAAAATTAAAAATTTAATAACTATATTATAGTATATAATAAGTATACTATTCATATATTAGTCATATATTCTTATATTTTTAGAATATCACAAGTATCTGAAACTCAAAATAGTATCGAAAACTCAAAACAGTATCGGAAACTCAAAACAGTATCGGAAACTCAAACCAGTATTGGAAAGTCAATTTTTTTAACAATTAATTAAAATGAGGGAATCTAAAACCTAAAATGAACTGGATGAACATGTCGTGCCATGATTTAAACACCTATAGCTTGTAAATAATTTTTTAATTAAAATTTATTTTTTTGAAATTTTTGTTTTTTTGAAAATTTTATTTTATTTTAAAAATTAATTAAAATGATGGAATCTAAAATCTAAAATGAAGTAAGTGAACCCATCATACTATGATTTAAACACGTCTAGTTAGTAAATAATTTATTTTAATTTATTTTATATAAAGAAACACAAACAAGGGCAAAATGGTAAATGTTATGAGTAGCGATGGAACTACCATTTTCCCCAATAGAAAAAGGGGATATTTTTTATTTACATTTCCCATCTAAGAAGGCTTCTATGATTTACAAGTTAAAGATGTCTAAACTAATAGAAAAGGGAGTATTTTTATGTTAAATAATTAAAAGCTGGGTCTATATTTTCCAATTGTCTTAAAAATTAACAAAAATTATTAATTAAAGTTTTTGTTACACAACAAGTTTAAGAAGTAATAAAGAATGATACTTAAAAATAGTATATTTTCTAAATATTATTAGTATATGATACAATCAAAATAGTATATTATCCAAGTATTATAAGTATGTAAAACTCAGAACAGTATCTGAATATGATAATTTGAGTAAATATTTATTGTTAGAAAATTATCAAAATAATTGTTGCCCTTGAGTGATAAATTTCAAATATAATTGTATTCAATTAATTAAAATAAATAAATAAATAAAAATAATGGATATGCATATCAATTAATTTGAATCCAAGTGCCCTTTTTTTTTAAATGCATGAAACTTAAAAATATTTTTCATTTATTTATATTTTATTATTTGTACATTTTAGTATATTTTATGTGTATAAAATGAATAAAATAATATCAGCCTAATATATACATAAAAATA
>CATIWM010172399.1:0-10597 GCA_949671775.1 Mallotus repandus
TAGGATTCTATTATTTTTGGTTTAATTCTAGTCAAATAAGGAATTTTATTGTATTGTCTAAATAGTTTTCCCTTCTTTCGTAGGAAATTTCATTAAAGGAGTCCAAAAAGATAAATGATTGATCTACACAACGTTAACATAACCATGTTGAAGTGGTATTTGTTGTTAAATTTTGAATGATGCTCAGCACCATTTCCACACTATCTTGTGTCTATCCTATGTGCATTGTTGCCCATTTGAAGATTGATGGAGAGGTCCGACATGGTTTTAACACCGGGGATGTGCAATAAGCGCTACTGCCATGTTGAAACGGTGTGTGACCGGTGTTGCTTGCTAAAATTCTGACCTAAAGTGCTACATGTCCATGCTGAAGTAATGCTGAAGTGGTGTCAGCACAAAAAACTTTCCTTTTTTAAAGAAGGACTTGAGAATTCAAAATGAATTAGGTTTTCTACCAAGATTTTCTATAAAAAGGGGATGCTAGGGAATTTATTCCACATTATTGAAGCGACGAACAAGAGCTAAATGAAGATTGAAGGAGATTAATTCAAGATTTAAAGAGTTTTATTTTATTTTCTTTTTCATCTTTTAATTCTTTTGAACATGTTTGTGTGCTTCGCCATAATTATGAGTGGCTAAATTTCTTTTAGGGTTTAGGTTAGGAGTAACTATTCCATGATGTGATTGAACACAAAGTTTTATTAATTTGATTTTCAGTTAATTCTATGAGTTGCACTTAATGTATGCTTTCATTCTTGGCCAACTTGTTTGCATGCTTATGGGTGTTTTCACTAATGAGAGTTAGGATAATTCACTAGCTTAAGACTCATAGGACATAGATCACTCGACCACGAGAGTAGGTGAGCTCTTCGGCGAGCCATGACAATATGTAGGGGTTTACGGTGGTAAATTAATTGTTAAGGAGCTTAATGAGTTAGGATTAATTTTTTAATCATGAGAGTAGGTTAAATCTTAATCTTGACATGCTTAATTGAACTTGAGAGAGTCTTTAGGTATTTTAGAACAATTACCCTAAACTGAAATCAAGTTTTTATTAGTTAAAGTGTTCATGATCGGATTGGAATAGTGAAACTAAACCTAAGCTCTAAACTTTTAATAATTTTATTTTAATTTAATTTACATTTTTGTGTTTATTTAATTTCTATTTCACTTTTATTGGATTTGCTTGCTGTGATTATAAGTAAAAATATTGGTACTCAATATACAATCCTTGTGGGAATGATAACTCTTTATACTACAATCACGATCCGTGCGCGTGTGGGTTTTGAACGCGATAAATTTTTGGCATCATTGCTGGGGATTGGCAATATTGATATTAATTTAATTTTTGTTTTTCTTAGACTAGTATTTTTCTTTTCTATTTACTTGCTTTGCTTATTGATTTTTTAAGTAATTTGCTAGTTTATGAACACTCTATCTAAGGGAACAAACTTAGAAGAGATCAATCCTAAAATCGAGAAATCGTGCCAAAAGAACTGAAAGGAAAAGTGCACAAAAGAAAAGCAAACAATGGCTAAAAATAAAATGGTACAACAAGCTAGAAATCATGCTCTTAAAGAGTACACAATGCCCAATCTAGGAGATACCTATAACAGTATTATGAGGCCGACGGTTGAAGCTAACACCTTCGAGATCAAACTGGCAATCATTCAAATGGTTTTATAATTTCAGTTTGGAGGTCAACCTAGTGAAGATCCTAACTCCCATTTAGCTCAATTCTTGGAGATTTGTAATACGTTCAAAATGAATGGGGTTAGTTTAGACATGATAAAGCTTAAGTATCCCCTTTCTCTTTGAGGGATAAAGCAAAATTGTGGTTGCACTCTCTAGCACCACAATCCATCACCTTTTGGGATTTATTGTCAAAGGCATTTTTGTTCAAGTACTTTCCACCGAGCAAGACAGTAAAATTTAGACAAGAAATCACAAGCTTCACTCAACTTAATGGTGAATCTTTGTATGAAGCATGGGAGCGGTTCACTGGAAATATCAATGCCCACACCATGAAGTTCCATAATGGCTGCTCAATCAGACTTTTTATCAAGGACTTATCGAGCCAATGAGGATCACCATAAATGCTACAGCTCCAGGCTTATTCATGAGCAAAACACCGGATGATGCATACAATCTACTTGAGACTATGGTGTCCAACAACTATCAATGGCATGGAGAAAGAAGCACACTAAAGAGAGTTGCAGGAATGCATGAGGTGGATAGTTGGAACCTTCTAAATGCAAAGATTGATATGCTCACTAAGAAATTAAAAGCTACCACCAAGGTGTCTAATCCAATGGCTGTTTACTCTTGTGAATATTGTGAAGGAGGTCACTCAACTATGGAGTGTCGAGGTTTCTCTTCTTAAGATCCTTCAATATAACAACTCAATGCTCTTAACAATTTCCATAGAAATTAAAGAAATCCATACTCTAACATATACAATTCGGAATGGCGAAATCACCTCAATTTCTCATGGTCTAATCAAGGCGGTGTACAAAATGCCAACCAAGGATTCAAACAGCCCCCACCTGGTTTCCAACAAATGAACACTTTTCATCAATAAAGTGAGAACAAGCCTAATATTGAAAATATGATGGAGAAATTTCTAAGGGGTTAAAAGGAGCAAAGAGAGGATATTAAGAATTTGACATCTCAAATGGGACAACTTTTTACCCATAACAAGGTGTTGAAAAACCAATTTGCATCCCAAGCTTCTTAAATTAGTTAACTTTTTACGCATGGAAAGATGTTAAAGAATCAAATAGCTTCACAAGCTAGTGCCTCTAATTTTCAAAAACCGGATAAACTTCCTAGTCAACCTGAGAACCCAAGAGAGTATGTGAATGCAATAATGCTTCAAAGTGGAAAGCAACTACCTGAGGTGGGGATCAAAAAGGAAGAAAAAGAAGTTACAAAGAATGTTCAAAAAGGAGACAAACAGACCAAGGAAGACATTGAAGAAAAGGAATCAAAGGAAGAAAAGGTGCCTACAACTATCACTCCACCACTCCCCTTACCTCAAAGGCAATAAAGGAGCAAACATGATAAACATGACAAACATTTTGGGAAGTTTTTTAAGGCATTCCAACAGCTTAAATTAAACATACTAATTTTGGATGTGATTAACACGATGCCCACCTATGTAAAGTTTCTAAAAGACATCATTTCATACAAGCGAAAGTGGGAAGATCATGAAACCATTCCTATCAATGATGAGTGCAGTGCTGTCATTCAAAATAAGCTTCCATAAAAGCTTAAGGATCCAGGGAGTATCACTATTCCTTGTACTATTAGAAATGAGTTTATAGCTAGATCTTTATATGATTTAGGTGCAAGTGTAAGCATAATTCTTCTTTCTTTTTGTAGGTGCCTAAAAATTGGTGAGCCATAACTAACGGCTGTGTCACTATAGCTAGCGAATAGGTCCATCATCTATCCTTATGGAATCTTAGAAGATGTGCCCGTTAAAGTTAGAGATTGCTATATACCGGGAGACTTTTTCATTCTAAAGATGGAAGAGGACCGTCAAATCCCAATCATCTTAGGGCGTCCATTCCTAGCCACAGCCGGTACAATAATAGATGTGAAATGAGGAAAAAGTTTATTGAAAATTGGAGAAGAAAAAGTGGAGTTTGATGTCTTCAAGAAGCCAATCCAATCCCCATCAATGACTTCTTATTTTTTGATGGATGTAGTTGAGATTTGTGCTAAAGATGTTCTTCCACAAGTTCTCAAAGAGTCACTTAAAACATGTCTCATTCATGATACCAAGGAGGTGAAAGCAACCAAAAAAGTTAAAAAGAAAAAGGGGCCTTTGGAGAAAGTTAAAAAAAATGGAAAATTAAAAGTGTTGTGAAGGATATAAATTATAAGATTTTTTCATCTTCTTTTCAAGTATCAAATAAGCAAGCTCAAGTGGGGTAGGATTATTCTTTAACCCATCCTCCCTAAGTGAAGATCCAACATTAAGGGTCAAGCTAATGACCTTATATTAGCACTCTTGGGTGGCAACCCAATTTTATTTATTTATTTATTTATTTTTCTTTAATTTTTTCTTTTAATTTTTATGCTTCATTTTACTTTACTTTTCATTAGTTTTTGTTAGTATGTTATTTATTTATTTTTACTTAGGAAAATTATGCATGAAGGAAATAAATTTAAAGATGAGGAATGATGGTTTTGGTGGTTACACAGGGGATTAACATGGCTTGCACGCAGTTGTGTTCAGGTATAGATTCAATTTCCTGTATTTAACCATATCTAATTGCTTGAACTTTCAGTTAAGAAAAAAAAGACACATTTTCCACCGAATGTCACACCATATCCACACCATTTTGGCATGGCCTCAACACCATTTCTGCATAGCATCCACACACCATAAGCTGAAATCCTTAATCTCACATGGCTTGAACACCGATCGAGCACCACATGTTCCCTCATTTACATTGTTCACACAAGATCAACACTATTTCAGCATCGTTGTGTTGTTCAAATATGCTGCTAATTTTCATTTATAACCGAATGCAACACCAGCTTCGTACACCATTCACACTAGCATGTCCAAGAAGAATTTCACTATGACACGGTTTGCATACCATTTCAGCACTGGGAGTGCCCTTTATCGCTACTATTATGCAATTTTTTCCCGAACCTAACACTAGATTAGCACCATATTTGCACCACCATGTCACGGGATCCTCATTCCGATATGGTTTGAACACCATTTGAACATCACCGAATGCCATATTTCCTTTAGATTTCTTAGTTTTCTCAATAACCTCACCACATCCACACCATTTCAACACCGGGGGTGTGCTTCCTCGCCAAACTTGTCATACACCATTCGCACCATGATAACACCCCTGTGTCATGAGGCCTTCTTTCTGGCACTACTTCGGCACCATCTCAGCACCGCAGTGTTGTCCAATTTGCATCAAAGTCACTTCTAGGCCAAATGTCACACTGTTTCCACATTGGATTAACACACCAGTGCCTCATCACCACTTTGACACTACTTCTGCACCCTGGTGTCACATTCTTTAAACCTAAATTTTCACCTTTTTCTACCTTATCAGCCAAGCACACTTCTTTTTTATTTTCTTCCCCCTTTCTTTTTCTCTTAATTTCTTTGCCCTTTCTACCCCACAAATCCAATTCTTGTCATTTTGATTCCAACTCATCACGTTGAATCAAAAATCAACCACCAAGAAATCCACTCCCCACCTAAGAAGAGACCACGCACAACCTCAAGCACACATAAAGCAATCACGACGGTGCCCGATTCATCTTCTTCCTCCCTCCACTCAATTCAGTGCAGTATTTCTCATTTTATTTAGTATTTATCTTTTCATTTTTTTATTTTTTTTCGCATGTGTTTTAGTCATTGAGGACAATGTTAATGATAAGTGTGGGGGAGGGTGCCATTTGCATTTTCATTTCATCATTTTTTATCTAGTATATTAGTTTTTCATATTGCATAACCACATTGCATTTATATAGTTTATATTCTAATTAATTGCTCTTACATATAAAAAATAATAATTTTTTTTCAAATTTTCATTAACCTTCAACTCAATTTTTTTACACTTTTAGTTGGGCTTGTCCTTAAAATTTTTGTTTTGTTTTTGTGCAAAACAGATGCTTGATTGCAAGTAGAGAACAGTAGTGTATAAGCTTGGTTTACTATCTATTTACCAAAATATTGAATGGTTTATTAATTAAGATGATTGTCCATAGTCATTATGTATGAAAAATTTAGTTTTTATGACCTAAGCATCAACTTGGAGATTAGATTTGAGCATAATTTTATAAGAGAATGCATGATGGTTTGTAATTAATTTTTTTTTTAAAAAGAGGCAAGATGGTGCGTAAAACGCACTGGCCTAATTTTTACAAAAAATCAAGACGAGATGGAGCGTAAAACGCACTCGTTTTTTAGCAAAGAAAAAAATTTGTGAGATGGAGCGTAAAACACACTCACCAAAGCCAAAGGCAAAGAAAAGAAAAAATGTTGTGAAATGGAGCGTAAAATAAATTCACAACCAGTTTTTGTTTTTTAAAAAAAAATTTTATTATGAACTTAAATGTTCTTCTTCTAGATTGTGTTCATTGGATTTTAAAGAGTTATGTGCTTGGGTTATGATTAGTAAATTGTTCATATCTGATGTATTTTTATCCGATTATCTTCTTTAGTAAACAAGCTTCAGTCTCGGTGTTATCGGTTTGCATGTCTTATAAGCTATAAGTCTTTGTTTGTAGTTGAGTTTGTTCTTAAAATTTAAAATTTAATTTTTGCTTGAGGACAAGCAAAGCTTAAGTGTGTGAGAATTTGATGCATATAATTTTTACATATGTTTAGAGTTGATTTTTAATGAATATTGAATAATAAATTGGTTTAATTTGGGTAGAATTTGGGATTAATTAAGAAATACTATGGTTTCTTATTTTATTTAGGATTCTACTATCTTTGGTTTAATTCTAGTCAAATAAGGAATTTTATTTAAATACCTAATTAGTTTTTCCTTTTTATGGGGGATTTCATTGAAGGAATCCGTGAAGAGTAAGGAATGGCCTAACATGGCTTTAACACCAGGGATGTGCAATAAGTGCTATTGCCATACTGAAATGGTGTGCAACCGGTGTTGCTTGCTTTAATTTTGGCCTAAAGAGCTACGTGCCCATATTGAAGCAGTGCTAAAGTGGTGTCAGCACAGAAATGTTTCTTTTTTCAAGAGGGACTTGGGAATTCAAGTGCAATAAGGTTTTCTACCAAGTTTTTCTATAAAAAGGGGATGCTAGAGGACTCATTCTACATTCTTGAAGCTATGAACAGGAGCCAAATGAAGATTGAAGAAGATTCATTCAAGAGTAAAAGATTTTTATTTTATTTTCTTCTTCATCTTTTAATTCTATTGAACATATTTGTGTGCTTCGCCATAATTATGTGTGGTTGAATTCCTTTTAGGGTTTAGGTTAGGAGTAACTATACCATGATGTGATTGAACACAAAGCATTATTATTTAATTTGATTTTCAGTTAGTTCTTTCAGTTGCACTTAATGTATGCTTTCATTCTTGGCCAGCTTGTTTGCATGTTTATGGGTAAATTCACCAACGAGAGTTAGGAGAATTTATTAGCTTAAGACTCATAAAACTTAGATCACTCGACCACAAGAGTAGGCGAGCTCTTTGGGGAATCATGACAGCAGGTAGAGGTCTACGGTGGTAAACTAATTGTTAAGGAGCTTAATGAGTTAGGATTAATTTCTTAATCATGAAAAGAGGTTGAATTTTAATCTTGACATGCTTAATTGAACTCGAGAGAGTCTTTAGATATTTTAGAACAATTATCCCTAACTGAATTTCAATGCTTTTTAGTTGATCAGTGTTCATGATCAGAATGGAATAGTGACACTAAACCTAGGCTCTAAGCTTTTAATCATTTGATTTTTAATTTAATTTATATTATTGTGTTTATTTAATTTCTATTTCACTTTTATTCGATTTGCTAGTAACGATCATAAGTAAAAATATTGGTACTCAATATACAATCCTCATGGGAATGATAACTATTTATACTGCAATCATGATCCATGTGCTTGCTGGTTTTGACCGCAACACCCCTAAGTCTTTTATAGAGAATGTTTTAGATAGCCATATTTTCATAGAAGTCATCATTCCGACATCATTTTCAATTAATAAAATGTCATCCACATACAAGACAAGGAAAGTGAGTTGGCTCCCACTAACCTTCTTGTAAACACATGGCTCATCTTCATTCTTAATAAAACTATAAGAACGAATAGCCTCATCAAAATGATGATTCCAACTCCTTGAAGCTTGCTTTAAGCTATAGATAGATCTATTAAGCTTGTACACCTTTGAGTCTTCCTTGGATTCATAACCCTTGGGTTGCTCCATGAAAATGACTTCCTCAATATAACCATTAAGAAAGGCAGTTTTGACATCCATTTACCAAACCTCATAATCATAGTGTGCGGCTATAGCTAGAAGAGTTCGAATGGATTTAAGCATGGCTACGGGTGAGAAGGTCTCCTTATAGTCGACCCCTTCCCTTTGGCGAAACCTTTTAGCTATAAGCCTAGCTTTGTAGGCCTTTACCTTTCCATCAGTGCCAATCTTCCTCTTAAAGATCCATTTATACCCAATAGGTACTATACCCTCAGGAGGATCAACAAGTGTCCAGACTTGGTTAGCATACATGGAATCCATTTCGGCTTTCATAGCCTCAATCCATCTTAAAGAATCTTTATCACATAAAGCTTCTTTATATGTAGTAGGATCATCAACATGAATGCTTTCTTCATGAACATGCAACTCTTGCATATCATGAAGTAAACCGTATCTCTCCGGAGGACGAGATACCCTACTAGATTTTCTAGGAGTTTATGTGATGACAGTCTTAATTGGTATAGGCTCTTTGGGTTGATCAATATCCATTTAATCAATTTGTTGGGATTCTTTAAATGATTCCTCATCTAACATTATCTTCCTTCCTTTGCCACCTTCCTTTAGAAACTTTTTCTCAAGGAAAATAGCATCTCTGCTTACAATAACAACTTGTTCAGTAGGAAGATAAAAGCAATACTCTAAATTGTCTTTAGGATATCCAACAAACCTTCCTTTAATCGATTTCACATCTAACTTGTCTAATTTTAGCCTTTTAATAAAAGTTGGACATCCCTAAATCTTAACATGTTTAAGACTTGGTGTTCTACCATGCCATATCTCATATAGTGTAGTAGTAATAGATTTGGATGGAACACGATTAAGGATATAGCAAGTTGTTTGGAGTGCAAAACCCCACAGTAAAATGGGAAGATCAGTGTAGCTGATCATTGAACATATCCTCATCATTGAACGTACCATATCCAATAGGGTACGATTCCGCCTTTCGGACACACCATTCAATTAACATGTTCCAGAAGGTGTGAGCTGTGATGTAATGTCATGTTCCTTTTGGAACATGATGAACTCAGTACTTAAGTATTAACCTCCTCGATCTGATCTTAGAGTTTTAATACTTTTCCCAATTTGATTTTCTACTTGGGCTTTGAATTCCTTGAACTTTTAAAAGGATTCACTCTTATTCTTCATAAGAAACAAGTACCAAAACCTTGATAGATCATGTATAAAGGTTACAAAGTAGTAGAAACTGCCTATAGCCATTTTAAAAAATGGTCCACATACATCACTATGTATGATTTCCAACATATTTTTGGCTCTTGCCATTTGTCCAACAAATGGTGATCTAGTGATCTTGCCTTGAAGACAAGCCTCACAAGTCAGATTGGATACGGATTCAAGATTGCTCAAGATTCTTATCCTTTCCAACTTCGTGATCCTATCTTCTGCAATGTGACATAATCTCAAGTGCCATAAATGTTTGGAGTTAGAGGCATTTTCAATTAGCATTACATTTCCATTACTCATATTAAATTTAGGCTCTATTTTATTGGAATTATTATCAACATAATATAACCATATATTAAATAACCCATGCCTATTTTATTACTTCCAAAGTAAATATTACAAATGTCTCTTTTGAAAAGAAATTTATAACCTATTCTAGTCAAACTAGAAATAGAGACAATGTTTTTATAGGCATTAGGTACACATAATACATCATCCAACAAAATATGATCATGCAAATCAATAGAAGTAGATCCTATAGCCTTGGCCACAACACTTGCACCATTACCAAGCTTTAACGTTACTTCATTTGGCCTCAACCTTTTCTCATTTACCAGATCCTTTAAAGATAAACAAATGTGAGAACTAGCACCAGTATCCAATACCCATGCATTAGATGAGCTCTTAGAACATTTAGAAGCAATTAAACTAGAGAAAGTCTCACCTTCTCCATGATTTCCCTTTCCTTTTATCTTGAAAGAGTTAAGGAACTTAGGACAATTCCTCTTCTTATGCCCTTCACCTTAACAATGGAAACACTCTTCCGTGTTTTTTTTCAATTCAAGGTTTTTTTTTTTTTTTTAACAGATTTCCGATCGAAAATCTGTATTTCCGGTCGGAAATTGAACCGACCCGATTTTTTTTTTTTCAAAAATTTATTTATTTATTTTATTTATTTATTTATTATTAGATTTTAATTAGGTTGTTTTTATAATTATTTTTATTTTATTAGATAAATTTGTAGATAAAATTTTTTTTTTTTTTTTAGATAAATAATAAAATAATTTATTTGATTTTTATCCTGTAACCAATTTAGGGTTACAGGATGATGTCTTTATAAATACGTGATTTTCTTTCACATAGAGGAGGTTTTTTTTTTTTTCTTTTCTTTTCTATCCACCTCTTTCTGATTCTTAGCCGTCAACCAAAAGACACTCATTTTCTTTATTCTTTACGTACTTTTTTCAAGTTTTAGCCGTGAATCATATCCAAATAAATCAAAATTACAGACAAACACAACCAAAGCCACAGGCTTTCATTAATGGTGATCACCTTCTAAGGGGAATCAATACTGCATCCATCAAATCAGTTCTTTCTACTCTTTCTTTTTTTTATTTATTTGATCTTTTTTATTCTATTTAACTCTA
>CATIWM010172434.1:0-20801 GCA_949671775.1 Mallotus repandus
TTAGTAATTTTTAAAATCTCACTTTATATAAGAAAAGTTTTTTTAGTAATTAAAAATATTTTGAAAATTTACCATTAAATACATAATATAAAAATGTTGTTCTCTTAAAATTATTCAGAAATACATATAATTTCCATAAATATGTAAACCAAGCATGGGGAAAAGACTATTTGATATTGTAATTACTGAAGGTATATTAAGTAAAATTTGGACTTTAAGCAAAAACTTAAATAGGTTTCTTCTAGGGTTTATTTTCTTGTACGTTTTACATGTGACAGTACTGCTAGTATCAGTGAATTATATATATAGTCCTTGAATTTAGCCTGACCTATTAATGTAATGTAAATAAATTGCATTACATATAATTGACTGTGTAGTTAGTGGGGCAGTGTCCTATCTTACAATAGCTATTTAATACTCATTTAGAAGAAAGAGTGCAGCCAATATCTATAGTTTCTATAATTGAAATTGGCCATAAATTGCAAAGTTGCCACCCTTGAACCGGAGATGCTCAGAATCATATGAAAATACAGTATTGTTTATTATAAAATTTACACTAATAAAAGAAATATAAAAGTAGAGTGAGTGAGTAGTTAAGTAGCTATTTTTTTAGTTAATAGAAAGATTATATAATATAAATTTTGATGAACTACATAAAAAGAGACCCTCCTTTTTAAATCAATAACGGTAAGAGTCGAATCATTCATCTCAAAATGCCTTTAAAAAGAAGTTACTATTTAACTACTCTGTATTTAACCGTCACATTTCTTTTATGATATTTTGAAATATAAAATTTAAATTTTATTGTCATTAATTTGTATAATTTATTTTCACCTAAAAAAAACTGTTATATATTAAGCAGTTCATAAATTGTATAAACTCTATTAATTAAAAAGTAAAAAGCATTAGATATTATTATCTCATCAACACATCCCTATAAAACTGCTAAATATTTCTTTATACATTTGAATTAGTAACACCTCACCTCACTATCTCTATAGTACTATCTTCACTCACACACCACAATTCAATTTAATTTAGGCTTCACAATTCAATCTTTTTCACTATTAAATATTGAAAAGGGTGTCAAAAGAACTCTCTAACACATGATGCTGACTGTACCCTTTGAATGCTTGCTAGATATTGTTCCTTGAAACCAAATAAATTTCTTGAAATTGATCTTGAACCAAATTTGATTCCTTGGGAATTACTTGATTCCTTCTACTTCAAACCCATTTTTCATAATATTATCAAGATTTTGTTGGCAACTTTTGCCTTAAAAAAATGTCACTTGTGTGGTGATTGCTTTTACACATGATTAGTCAACATCTTAACCTCATGTCGATTGCACAATTTGGTCTTAAGATCGTGCATTATTTTAATCATCAAGATTTGCTTTATAGAACATAAGCTTATTATCATTGCTATTCCCTTTTTTTTTTAAACTAAGAATACAATATACACATGTATATAAAAGTTAGTTATAACATGCTCGTGAAGTCTTAATTTAATGGTCAAATCTCTTATATATATTGTGAGTGATCAATATTGAGTCTTTACTTCATGTTTTTCAAATTTTTTGTTAAAAAAAATTAGTTATAACATTAAAACATGGAACTTCAATAATATAATGTCTTAAATTAAAATTAAAATTAAAATTTAAACTTTTTTTTGAAAAAAATAATTCTACTGATTCAAACTAGTAATACATTGATAGAAATACATATATAAATTCGCTAAAAATTATAGAGGATGAAACAGTATTTAGATTAATAGCACAATAAATTTGCTGAAACCTACAAATTTGATAATACTATAATGACTAAAATACCTATGACTCTAGTTTTGCAACATATGGACGATCATAAATCTGATTTGTTTTCTCTATCTGATCGAATATGTTTTGCCCGTCTGAATTGCCCACACATAAATAAAATGAGACACCAAGACGACGAAAATAAAACGTCATAACAAGACGATAAAAACTAAATATCGTAACAAGATGATAAAATCATAAAAATAAAATAAGACCTAGATATATATGGAATAATTACTTATTTAAAAAATAAATTGATCAAAAGAGATATAGAAGAGTGATTTCAAGTAAATAATTGATAAAAATCACACTTCCTTACTCAAGGCAGATGGATAACCAAAAAAAAGAAGAAAATTGGAAGAAAAAGAGACTAGGTTTTTTCAACTTCCTAATTTAATAACGCACCAGTTTGTCAATTGTTAAATTCAAACTTTTTTTTGCATTTTGAAAATATGCAATTAATTTATCATTTTTTACCTTTTTTTTCAATTAACAAAGAATTAAATTTGCTTCCTTAAGAAAGACTTGATTGATTCCTTCTGATTTTTTAGTACAAAAATTTAATGATCCTCTAGATCAAATTTTTGAAATCAATGATAACAAGAGAAGAACCCACCCACATATTCTTGCCTGCTATCTATTTGATATGCTTGGTCATATTTGCTAATAGCCAGCACTTCAATTTAGAAAAGCATTAATCCCCAACTTGAGGAAATCCCTAATATTGAGGAGAATCATCTAAAGTATCTACCAGTATAACTTGATGTCTCTAATCAAGACAATTAGCAAATGATAGGAGACAAGGCAATAACACTAAACATAGAGAGGATCCAATATCAAACCTTAAGTACAAGATAAGTTGTAGAGATTAAACATTAAATATACTACTAGCTAGCAAGCAACTAGCTCAGTACTTTTCTGCTTTCTTTTTTCTAATCTAAATAGTAATTTTTTATTAATAAAAATTAGAAAAATTAAGTATTAATAAACTGTATTAAAAATTAGAAAAATTAAATATTAATGATATGTATAATAAAAATATTTTTTTTATTTTATTAGATATAATTTACACTTTTCATTTTATAATATTTTTTAAAAAATTAATCACTAAATTATTTCCTCACTCAATCTAACAGCAATTTCATTAAGCACATTTCCAACTCATAAAAAATGTACTTACAACAATAGAAAAGATTTGCAATCACTTGATTTTGTCTACAACATCATCCACATGGCTTCCAATGCCATCTTGTCTAAACTAAGATGACCTTTTTAATTAACAATTTATTAACCCATTAATCTCTAAAATATACTCCAATCATGACAACCATCAATCTCGATGCGTATGCACATAATAATCAACCCTATATCACATTAACTAAATGCTATTAATTTGGCCTTTTTTTTTTCTTTAGCATGTGATATCACTTAATATGTTTTAGTTACTTGTTTGATAATAAATCATTAGCAATTAGCCGTTAATGATTCATTACTATCAATTTCATTAATGAGGTGTTAACGGTATGAAATTATAAAAAATTTAAATTATATAGCATAAGATAGATATTGACTGATTATAACATATATTGCTATCAAAACTTGGTCAATAATAATATTAATATCTATCAGTACCAGTGTTAAAAAGTTTAAATTTCATTAAATAAAATTTTATATATAAAAAATAAACGTTGAAATTTTTTTTTTCTTGTGGATCAATTCAATTTGAATTATAAGATATACAGTGAAAACTCTTTTAACTATTAACTACCGGAAATATCAAATAAAAAATTATTTAATAATTTTGAATAATAAATTAGAGGTAATTTGAGTCAACAAATTCATTAAACATTCTATATATGTAATTAAAAATCACTTATTTTTTAATACTTCATCCATGACGCACTCGAAAATGCACTTTTATCTATAGATGCATGCAATTGAGATGTATATATATTGTATTGTTAGGACCACCACTAGCTAGTATAGCATCATCCCCATGTTTTGCGTTTGTTTTTACCAATAAGAATCAAAATTAGATTAGCATTTTGCACTTTAAAAATTGGCAAAAGTACAAATAGCATACATCTAATTATCAGTCACAACACTGCAAACATTATTTTAAGTTAATTATCTTGATTATAATAAGCTAGGAGGAAATCAGGGCCAGCCATTGGTAATTGAGAATCCACAGCCCCTAATTATCAAATCTAACATACCATGTGTATATAAACCATATGGTACAACCCGCCAACGAGAAAATGTTCTAACGATAATTTTTTTAAACAGTATCATGAGGTATATAATATGAATTTTATTATTATTGATTTGTAAAATTATTTTCACCTAATTTAAAAAAAAAGAGAAAATTGTATCTTAGTGTACAGTCTATTGATATTTAAACCATTCCATTTTCTTATTCATTAATACATATGCAACCTTTTATATACTTAGTATAATTTGTCAGTTGACACTTTAACTAATAATTTTGTCATTTCAATACTTAAACTTACTTAAAATACACTAACATGCACTAATTTGATGACATAATACATCTACCACCTTCTGTATTTGTTATTTTTTATCAGTCTGACACTTCTACTTGCAATTTTTTTCGTCAGTCAAACTCTTGAGATGTGACACATGTTAATTTGCTATTTTATGTTACATGTGCTAATAAAAATTTTAAAATTGTATTTTATGTGAGTTCAGGTGTTAAAATGATAAAATTATAACTATCAAACTGAAAAAAAAAAAAATTACAGGTAATGGATGTATTATGCCTAAATAAAATATATGTTACAACCTTTTCATCAATCTACCCTTCCCCTTATGTATTCAAATTCGACATAGAAAAGTATGCTTTTGAAATGGTCTTGGCGTGAGAATTCATGTTACCCATATAACATTAGATACATGCATGTTTTTATCATAATTAGACCATTTAGTTTATACTTTAGAATTGGAACCGAAAAATATTTAAAAAATTAAAAGTAAAATACTATATTTAATAAGTTACTTGATTTACTAATGAATTGAATTATTTGTCTATTAAAATATTTTTATAATTATTCTTTAATATATTAAAAACAGCATTATAAATTGTATGTTAAAATAGCATCATAATTCTTTATTTTCTAAATTACATAGAAATTATTTACTATTTCAATAAATATTCTTTATTAAAATATTTTAAAAATATTTTTTGTCAATATATTATATTTTATTTATAAATTTTAAATGTAATATATCAATATTTAAATATTTAATCAATTTATAGTTGATTTGATTTATTCTTGCGACATTCCATTTCCATTCTAATATAAATTTTAGCAAAATAAACACTATAAATTAATATTATTAATTTCAATTTCAATTTCATTTTTAATTCTCATTTTCTGTGAACTTAAAAAAAGGATCTTTAGTTGCATGGGGGATCAAAATTTAGCTTAAAAAAAATTGAAATTAATGTGTCTGCAATCTGAGCTTTTTCTAGTTCACTAAATCATGCATGAAAATAATCATGACTAGTTATGGTCTCATCATGTTCAGTTGCATATGAGAGACAGTTCAATCTGAGTAGTATCACCACCCCTGCTTTTTATAATGATTTTTTTTTCTTGTTATAATTGGGCCTAAATCTATGGGTTCTTTGTGGCTGGATTCCATGGAAATTTTGCATAAATCACTCAACTTTTGGTTCTTTCTTAGACATAATTGAAAAAAAAAAAAAAGTTCTCTCTTTTATTTTTGATAAGTTATGATAAAGATTCACATCTTGGAGATGTATCTAAGCAAAATGATTAAAAAAAAAAAAACTCAACTTTAGACAAACCTAAAATTCTGTGTCGGGCAAATTATGGTTGTTCACTTCTCACATTCATGTCAAAACAATGTTTTTTTTAAAGAGTACTGATTTTTTTTTTCTTAGAAAAATCGTTAAAGTTTGATTAATCAAATTCAATATAATTCAAACCGGAAGGAATTATGAGAGCAATAAAAGTTTTATAACAATAAATTTAACATAAATTCAAATTTAAGACGTGATTTAAGGAAAAATTATTTTCTACCAGCTACTTTCGTTTGGTTGTTGGTTGTTGCTTATAGAATGATAGTATGGCTCTTTGAACTGATAGACCAAAACCAAAAGCTAAACTTTTTGATGATGTTTTTCAGCTTTGAAGCTGCCCAAAATGCTTGATTTCATGATTTGTGTTCCAAGGTTTTTGTAACCATTGAGCAAAAATAGTTTGCAAGGCATTTACGGTTTTTCTTAATGCGCTTAAAAAAAATCTTCTTAAAAAAGTTTGACATTCATCCGTATAACAGTCATAAAAGTTTTGACCTTTCTTCCTTAAGGTTTGGAATTTGAGTTTTCATGTGTAGAAGAATAGTTACAAGTTAAGATTTATCTTTTTCGACTCCAATTTTGAAATAATCAAAATTTATGTTATTATCAGACAACGAGCATGAAATAAAAATGATTATATTTTTTTCTTTTAATATTTCAATTATTTTTCTATTATGAAACTAAAATGAGAGAATAAAATTGAGCCTTCCCATAACTGAAGAAGCTTGATGAAAGTAAAATCCATATAGATTAAGATGTTAATCAGAATCATTCAGACATGATTAGATGGACCTGGCAAACAACACAATAAATAATAAGAGTAGTGGGCTTGTCTCAAAGACCCAGTCCAAAGATCATTTTCATTATTTTAGCTTCATATTTAAAGGGTAAATCACTAGACCGTCACCACCTTTTTGACATTGCCTGTACCTAAGCTGCATATATTATAAAGGTGAATGATACATGTGGTTACTGTCAATATAAATAATGTTATCATTATTACTCAAAAAAAAATTTTTAAATTACAATTACATGGTTGATCTCATATGTAGGGGACTAATTAATTAAAAAATAATGATATAAAGAAAATTTTTCTCTCTATTGACACACTATTTATGTCATCACTATCGACATAAATTATTATTTTATTATAAATCACTAAGTAACTTAAAAGAAATTATATGTAATCATGTTGAGCTAGTTATTAAAAAATATTTATTATTTTTTTATATTAAATTAAATTAGTTAAAATTTAATAAATTTTAAATAGTGATAGTTGAAATAAAAAAAATAAAAAATAGAAAAAAGTTGGGTGCATGTATCGGTTCATTCATATATCGACCTCAACTAATAATAATTTTCCTGATAATTTCTTTTATAATCTCTGACAGTAAAGTTCCAAAGTTGATAAACTTGTTATGGTGACATAACATGAATCAAATAGGAAAAGACAATGAACCAAATGGGTATTGTTTTTGGCATAAACTCATTGAATGTGTGAAATAAAACCATTGAACAAGTTGTTGCCACTTGCAAATAACGTAAAGCCAAAGATTGAAGCAACTTCTAATATATGTCTAAAATTACATAACAACCAACAACAATTTTTTTATCAGGAAATTTATTTTTTTTAAATAAATTTTTTAAATTTTAATTTGAGTCTATAAAAAACAAGTTTTATTGAAAATATTAAATACAAAAAGACTATCTAACAATTGTCAATAAAAAATATCTAATAATTATTTTTAAAAAATATGTTATGATATATTATTTGAATTCTATTGTCCTCTTGATAAGTTTTTTATATATAGTTCATTATTTGAATTTTCTCTTAAACTATCAGTATTTAGACTTCATTGATTCAATTTGGAGAGAACAATAAGAGTAATGAAGATTTTCCAACAATGAATTTAATGAGACTATTTATATTATAATTAAAATTTAACATATTATTCAAACGAGAACAGTTTTTATCCGTTGTCTGTTGATTTTAGTGGATGTTGTTGATCATTTTAACTCTATCTTAATCTTAAAGAAAGGTAGTTAACAAGAGGATAACATAAAAACCTCTGTTAGCTCTAATAGTTAAGTTGTTTTCAGTTTGAAACAATCTTCGTCTTAGCCCACCAAAATAGAACGCAGCCGTTATTCATATGTAACTGCTTAAGGATGCAAGATTTTGACTACATTTATAAACCAAAAAAGGCAAAATTAAATAAAAGAATGGTGGCTACTGGCTTTTTCATTATATTTTTAGTTGTAGAAAAGGTGCATGCACAATCAATATATATATATATATATATATATATATATAAGATTACAGTAATAGTTCTGATTTTTAATAGGTTGGATTAAACTTATAAAAATATTATTTAATTAAAATAATAAAAAATAAATTTTAAATAATTTAATATTATTAATTTAACCTTTTTAAGTGGGAATCATGATAAATTTTTTTCATTCATTAGGCCTTGAGAGAGTGTTTTTTTTTTTTCCTGCTATTGTTGTTGTTGTTGTTGTTTTTGTTAAAAGCTTTCATTAATTGACTTCACTGCATCTCTAGAACATGTCTTTTCCTTAAGTGGCTGCTAAAAAGTGTGCATGCATCATGCATATTTCTATTTACTTTAAGTCTTTAACTATATATAGTCTTGATTTTAAAATAGATAGGCTGGATTGTACTATTGATCACATTTGATGGGTCCATTATTACCATCTAATTTTATTCACTAATTAATGTGGGATGTTAAATTTAAATCATATCATCAAGTTAAATTAATGAATGATGAAGTTTGCATGTCAACTCAAACAAGTGGATTCTTTCATTTTAAATTAAATAAAAACTAATTTTATAAATTGACGATTTATATTTTATAATACATTTAAAAAGCAGTGACTACTATATCATTTTCTTTCTCGCTATTAACATAATTTATTGATGTGCAGATGATATTTTCTATAAATTTACTGTTTAAACTATAAAAATTGAATTAACAAAAAAAATTACAAAACTTTTTGTTTTATTTTGATAAATTCACTTTCAACTGATAATTTAATTGAGAGATGTAAAAGAATTTCTCTTGTTATATAATGTATGCACGTATATAGTTATCTTTCTGTACAGTTCTACTCTGGGTCGCACTCAAACGCAACTTATGGGAAATGATACATCGAATGGAATCCAAAAAAGAAAATTCTACAATTTGATGGTTTTAAGTTTGAATTCTTTAAATAAAAAATTTTATATAAAAAAAATAAATATTAATTTTTTTATGAAATTAATTCAATTCAAACTCTATAAGAACAAAAGTATATGCATGTCAAATATTAAAAAAAATCTATAAAATGAACAATAGAAAAATGACAATTTAGGAAAATAATCATGAATAAGACCATTTTTTATGTAATTTTTTAAAAAAAAAGGCAATTCTTAACCATATACAAACAAATTTCTTTTCAATTTTGTTTTTGTTGCAGCAAAATATCTCACGCTACTGTGCTGTCAAGTTTTTGTATAAGTTTGGAGCATAGTGTAAAATATGAACTATAAATATATATAACAAAATTAAAATATTTCCAAAATGAATGTTCATTAAAATTGTAATAATAGTCCACTTTTGTGTTCATCTGTATGCATATATTTTACCTCCCACACGCAAAGAATTCCAAACCCATTTGCTTGTTCTTTTCCTCTTTGCTTTTAGGTGACTTCTCAAATTAAGCAACAAGTAAGCCCTTCAATTACCTCTCTTTAAGGCATATATATGTATGTTTTAATCTAGCACATGTCTTCTAATTATTAAAACTTACATTTAAAGCTTTAGCTATTGTCCAACTAAGGTATCTTCTTAATCTTTTTTAACTAATACAAGTAACAAAGTCCTATGAAGATAGGACACTATTTATTCCTTTTATCCTCTTGTTGTAATGCTAATGCTACTAAACCCACAAGTAAATAAATATATAATTGTACATCAAATATTAAAATCACAAAAATGACTGCATTCAATATAATTCAAATTTAAAATATCATTTAAACAAAAATTATCATCATGCAGTGACAAATAATGAATAAATTATCATCAATCTATTTTATTTAAGGTTTAATTTATTAACTTTGCATCCATTTTTAGAAAGGGAAAATCTTACTTATACTGGGTGTAATCACTAGATGTTATACACATGATTGATAAAAATAAAATATCTGTCTTCTATTTTATATCCTACCACTGGGTGTATGTAGGTAAAATTAATAATGTTAATTAAGTGCATTAATTAATAAATTTAGATTTGATAATCACTTTAATCCTATAATATGAGAGAGTGATGATGACTATTCGTATCCAAGAACAACTTCAATGGATTTAAAGGGTATAAAATCTGTTTATAAACTTAAAATGTTCTTAAAAAGAAATGATCATTGGACCACTCATTCATCGAGTAGAATGTACCCTTTCATATGAAGAAAATGCACATCTACAAGTTACCATTGAAAACATGTTGTAAGGATGTTGTTGGTTACATACGTAGGGCACAGGAAGTAGAGGACAAGTTGATATGAATATATATATATATAGGTTGAATTGTAATAAATTAATCCAAGTCGACGCCAAGAACATTTCAAATGCAGTCCATTGTAATGTATGAACAATTAATAATTTCTTGGAAGACAACTTCTTATATATGTATATAGAGAGAGACAAAGAGAGAGAGATGACCATATACCGCGTAAGAACCAAATACAAAGTAAACGAGAGGCAAAAACATATATAGTAAAGAGGTTGATCATCACATGTGTTGATTCTTCTATACGTGTTATGTACAGTTTTGTGACATTAATGTTTCTATATTATATGTTCTTTTTTTTTTTTTTTTAATTCTTCTGGACCCAGAAGAAAAGTAATGATATGTGGGCACTATGTTTTGTATATAAAATGACTCCATATATAGGCACTTACTTCGGCACGTCGCCATTTGAATTTTATTTCTTTATTCAAACGTGGGTCTTGGTTTATATGTTATATATTATTCCACATAAAAGGATATATATTCATGTATACATGTATATACATAGTTTAGAGATACTGTGGACGAAAAATGAAAAAGAAAATTGTGTTAAATTTATTTAAATAAGATGTCAAATTTAAATTTTATATTTAAAAAATTTTATGCTTTTATGAATTTATCGATTCGAATTTTAAAATAATTGAAATTTTTGTTATTATCAGATATAATGATAATAAATATTTTTTACTGACATTTAAATTTTTTTCAATATAATTTGAAGGATGCAATCTAATATAATACTTATGATATAAAATTTAAAGTATTTTTTATAACATTATAATATCAATATGCATAATATATGTACATATTAAATGATAGAAAATCTCTTTTATTACTGCGAATTATGTAAATTTTTATATTTTAATATCATAACTTATTATTGGGAGTTAACTGGTCATCCATGAAGTCATTATCTTAACAATGAGAATGCTACCAACACCAAATTAATGATTGAAGTGAAGTCATAATAATATGTCTATTAATTTAAAATAAAAAAATTAGACCACTAAATTAGATGAAAGTGCCTGAATACTTTTGAAGTAAAAGAATTTCATATATATATATATATATATATATATATATAACTAGATTAATGTGAAAGGTGAAGGGCTCTAAAAATTTCACGTATAAATCAGGTTTAAAATTTACTGAACGTTAATTAATTCGATTTAATATGAAGAGAATACCTTTTAAAAATTAAATTAAGTAATGTAATTAAAATGTTTAATATTGGATTGAAATAAATGAAATAGTAGGTATATATATATGTATTTAACTAACATGATGCAAACCACAAGTGTCCTAAGCCACGCAAACTATGTATGCATAATCATGGCAACATGTGCATTAAAGGCAAGCTCCACATGGTAGGTTATATCGCTAATTCATCATAATAAGTGCCATCCATTACTCAAAAACATTGGCTGGTTCTTGTTTTGTAAAGACCACACCACACCACTCTACTTAATCACCTCTTCTCTTCCACTACTACAACCATATACCACTCAATATACATGATGTTGTGTTGTGCTTGTGCACCTGCCTGCTGCCTGCCTTCTTCTTGCCTGCTGTCCCCAAGCTGTTTACGCGGCTAGCTAAGACTTTGCTTCTTTGGGATTTCAGGCCACTTCATTTTTTTAATGATCACACATGTAGACTTTACTTGCATTGTCTCTGCCCAAGTTTTTGGCTCAAATTTTTTTTTTTAACTCTTAGCCTGGTTTGCTACTAAATTTTCTTTAAATTGCATTGTTCTTGGTTCAGTGATTCAATGATTGAATGAGATGTTGCTACTTTTTAATAGGAAAATCTTTAGTTACTTCAAACATGTAATGTTTTACTTAATAGTTAAATTTATGATAAATATATAGTCGACACTATCAATATGATATCATAATAATAAATTTCATGTCATGTGCATACATAATCATGTAAAGTTTATGAAATACTTAATATTTTAGTAACAACTGTTGGAATCAGGTGATAAGAGGTTGTTTTTAAACAACACTTGAGTTCAAATTGTACTGTACATAATCATATTAAATAGTTGTTGAAAATTTTTTATCGTTCTTATGGTTCTATCTAAATTGTAGTATATATAATCACGTTACATATTTGTTAAAAAATATTTACTTTTTTTATAATTTTGTTCAAATTAAACTGAATTAATTAAATAAAGTGTGAATGTTTAGACAAACAAAATACAGTATTAATATACCATTCAATTAGTTAGATATATTAATTGTTGTTTTCATTCTACAAAGAAATATAAGTGTCAAATTTATTGGCCAAAAAAAATAAGTGTCAAATTAGAATTGTATTTGTTCTTGCTTCCACACCTAAATTATACATAGAAGGCGTGCTTCAGAATTCAACTGTCATAAATATTATGAAATAATTAAACAAAATTAAAACCTGTAATCAACAAATTGATTTTTTTTTTAAAAAAAAAAACCCTCTAATTAACAAGAGAGATCCATCCATATCCAATAATAACATAGATATCATCTAATCATTAATTATTATTACAGATAAGCATGAATTTAATGAATGAATAAATTAATTAATGACCCAATAATAATAAAACTTTTAGAAATTAAAAAAAATAATAAAAAGTTTACAAACAATGAACAAATTTCTGTACACAAATCAAAATAACAAACCAAATCAAGAAAAAAAAAGTTTCAAGAATCTTTCTAATTAACCTAAAAATTGCAGACTCTAATTCAATCTTTAATAAGAAACCTTAATCTCAGTTTCTTCTTGTTTAAGTAATGATAATCTTGGTTTCTTTCCAGGCAAAGGGCTCTCGACTTCTTGATCTTTCCATGCATAGAACTCAGGCAAAGCCGGCAAGTTCAAGTCGAACTCAAGGCCGCCGCGGCTTTGACTTTGACTCTGTGTTCCGCTTACACCACCTTCTGATGATGTTATAGCACTGCTAGTAGTAGTAGTATTGTTGTTGTTACCACCGCTAGGACCTTCATAGTGGCGGCGTTTATGGCCGCCTAGAGCTTGACCGGTTGGGAAACACTTGTGACATATAGAACATTCATGGGTCCTACCGGTGGTGGTGGAGGTGGCAGCAGGAGCAGTGATGGCGGTTGAAAGATTGTCGTTTGTGGTTTCAGAGGTGGATTTCTTGTGACTGGCTTTATGTCCACCAAGAGCTTGATAAGAAGGGAAAGCTTTGTTGCAAACAGTACACTTGTATGAAAGATTCAAAGCTGGGGGCTGTGGCGGTGGTGGCGACGGTGAAGATGAAGAAGACGGAACTTCTTTGGCGGTGGAGGAGCCAGAGCCACCGTGGCCACGAGCAAGCATGATAAGGCAAAGAGCGAGATACTCTTCTTCGGTAGGAGGAGATGGGGATTCACTACGAGGCCTCTTTGATCGTTTTCTTTTAGTCCACGTATCTTCGTAATTGAAAGGAGCAGCTGTTGTAGGTGAATTCAGTGCTTCAAGTGCCATATTCTTGAATTCTTGAATTAAAGAAAAGCTTTAATTCTTGATTCTTGAGCGTGTGTAAACAAGAAAGGAGATAAAAGAGAAAACAAGAATTGAAAGGGGTTCTTGATTTCCAAAGAAAGGTAAAAGGAAATGGGTATTGAGAGTTGGAGATGTGTGAGAGAGTGAGGAGTGGGAAAGGGGTTTATATATAGGAAAAGGGTAGGGGGTTGGGGGTGGGGGGTGGAGTGGGAGAGTTGGTGAAGGGAGTGAATTCGGTCAACTTAAAAAGAGAGTGTGAGGGGGTGGAGACTGAGCTTATTAGAGGAGAAGAAGAGGACTAATTCCAAGTCAAAACAAAGCTACGTCTGCGTTTTTATTTTAACCAAACTTAAAATTAAAAAGAATCAAAGGGAAGGAAGATACATAGCCATTGCCATGGTAGTAGTAAATGGGTATGGTTTTTATTTTTATGGGCGACTTGGGCTAAGGGAGGAGTAGTCTTTTGGGCGTGTGGAGCACGCCTTTTCATTAGTTTTTTTTTTCTTGATGGTCAGCAATGACAATGAATTGAAGAGGATATTGACAAGAAAAGTATGGAATTAAACTTGTGGGGATTGTGTTATTATTACATAATCATTTTATTCCTTTTTACAGTCCTCTCAAAACTAGGTTTTCTCTTTTGATAGATTACAAGATGCTCCATCTTATTTCTTTCCTTATTGATAAATATTGGAAAATTATTTTTAACATAAATGTATTTTTCATTTTTTTATTTTTATTTTCAAATAGCATTACACTAAAAATATGAATTTTGAATCAGTAAGAGAGTGGTTAAATAATAACTCATCTTTAAAAGCATTTTAAGGTGTAAGATTTGATTCATGCGATAATCAATATAAAAGGGAAGAATTGTCCTATATTATGCAGTGTATCGAAATTTAAAAGGTCATAAACTAAAAAATATGAATTTTAAATTATGACATAAACATTTTTAAAGAAATAGAAAAAAAATACCATATGCCCTAATCAACAACATCTTTTTTTAGGATCAAGATACATGTCGCAACTCGCGACATGTATAGTGCTGTCGCGAGTTGCCACATTTTCAATTTTGCCCTTCATGCAATTTTTTCTTTTAATTTTATTTTTTTTGAAAATTTAATTATTTTTTTCGAATCTAAAACCTAAATTACACACGGGTGAACCTGTCATATAAGGATTTAAACACCCGTAATCTGTAAATTTTTTTAAAAAAAATCTAAAATCTAAATTGCACACGGGTGAATCCGTCATATAAGGACTTAAACACCTATAGTCTGTAAAAAAAAAAATTTGTCTAATTTTTTTTAATATAAAATTTAATTGCACATGGATGAATCTGTCCCGTAAGGATTTAAACACCTGAAATCTGTAATTTTTTTAATAATCTAAAAATTAAAAAAAAAATTAAATTAGGGACAATTTACGTGACACACTGGCAGCACAAGTCATTATCCCTTTTCTTAATCTTCTCAACTACAAATTTTTCAACCAAAAAAATGCTATTTTTGTTGCATTCTTACTTCACTCAAAACAATGCCAATTCAAAGGATATTCTCAATCAATTGGCATATATTTTGTTCTCTTTTTCCTTGCAAATTAAGATTTCACTACATTTCATACTTTTGAATATTGCACTTTATTTCTCTACATTTCTAATTATATTTTTATAAATTAACTAATTTTTATAAAAGTAAACATTCTGAATCGAGATTGATGAAAAATTAATTGTCTAATCTCTATTTCAAAAATATTATAACCCATATTTAAGTTTATAATCTAAAAATACTAATTTTTATTTTTATTATAACTATACTTATGTATACTAAATAACTATTTTTTTACCAACAACCATTAAAATTAGTTTATAATGAATTATATATGTTTAAATCATGTCTAAGATTTGAGTCATAATATATATAGTTGCGTTTAATTAATCGTTTAAAATTTTTTAATACTTTTATAATTCTATCTGAATTAAATTAAAGTAGTTAAATCCATTGAATTTTAGAGATCAATTTAGAGTAAAAGAAACAATTCATTCTCTAATATTTTAAAATTATAGGAGCCAATCTTACTACGTAAGATAGTTTAAAATCTTTCCATGGAAGTAACACAAACTTTCCATGGAAGTAACACTTTAGCCGATGAGTTCATAGTTAGTGCTCAAGAGCTTATGAAGTACACGCGCATACGAAGTTGCGTGGGGGAGAACACAACAGTGCTACTAATTGTTTTTGTTTTAACAGTTTTTAATTTGGCTTTTTGTTCTTCTTGTGTGTGGGACTTTTGGTGGTTTGTTGTTAGTTGGCAATCTAGAAAGACAGACAGCTAACCTTGCTTAGCCACATCCCTTTGTGTGCCACGTGTTCCAAATCAATCCAATGATTAATTCCTTCGTTATCTAGATATGCAAGCTTCCCTCCTTTGATTATGAAATTACTTTATTGCCCCTCATTTTTTCGCAAGAAATTAGTATTATTTCTTTTCTGTGGTAGTTTCATCTTATTGATAGTAATAGAAAAAGAAAACAACCTATTCATTAATTAAATGGGAAATTAGGAATTAGAGAATTTTTTTTATATTTGACCATATTTATATAGAAGGGAAGTTTAATTTCTTATCTTTTAATCTATATAAAAAAAATTTCATCATTAAACAACTTAATTTTCAATTTTATATTTTTGTTCGTTTAATTAGATTAATTTAAAAATATATAAAAATACATTATTAAAATATAATATTCAAATATGCAATTATCAGAGAATTGTTATTTCTTAAGTGAAGTTTGGTACTTAAGTCAAGATATGTATATTCGCATAAAATTAGTTGTTAAAATATTTTAATAGTATTTTAATGGTTCTATTCGAATCAAATTAAATTAGTTAAATTTTAATAGATTTTGATATTAGTGATTTGAATTGATAAAATATACAATTTTTAATTTATAAATAATTAAATTATATTAAATATATTTTAAACATATTTTAGGGGATTTATAATCCGTGCTGCTAGATGTTACTAGTGCTTCGATGAAAAAGATATGAAAACTAAAATATCAATAGTTGACAAAAATTAAGAAAAAAATGTGAAAGGGGCATAAATGTAAAATAAAAAATATAGTTAGCTAGTTCAGTCTAAGCAGTAGAGAGAGTAGAGTATACTTCACCGACGCGCAACGGTCAGGACATACGGCACGCAACGCGTTGTTCTTATCAAAAGAAGACATGTGTCACATCTTTTTGGCTACTTTCACATGCTAAAAGATAACCGACAAGTAATTGGATAAACAGCAAACACCCCCCATCAAGCCGTCCATTTACTAGGAATCTCTAAGAAGCTGCCATGTGGCTTTGATGACACAGCATTCTGCCACGTAACTACAGTTGAACACCCTTTTGTACTGTTGACAGTTCTAGTGGCTCTTAGTACATCAACACCTTTCCAAATTAAACCAAAAAAAAAAATAGTGGTGATTAGTGTATTAAGTTAGGTTTAAGCACATGCAAGTGTTAAAAAAAAAAAAAAAAAGGCAAGTTTGAGTTTGAGATGACTAGATTAAGGGGAAGTTTGTTGAGTGATGTTATCAATGACTTGGGTAATAAGTGTCAATTTAGGCCTATGGAAAAGATTGGAGAATTCTATTGTATTCAAATTCTTTTTCATATTCATTGGTACCACTAGTTGGAATGGTATGGAATTATATTTTAGTATTTGATAATTAGTGAAGTTGTAATAATCCCTTTCTTGTTTTGTTGTTGCTTAGAGTAGAATAGAGTAGATTAGATAAGATTGAACTTGAAGAAGAAAATTATAAAAACAATGGGTTAGTGTCATTGAATTGAGTCATTATAAACTATGGTAAGTTTATTTTGTTTGAATTCATAATAACTTATATAGTAATTTTTTTATTAATTGATTCTTCATATATTAAATTTTATAATTTAATCATCGTAGTTTTGTCGAATTACTAATTTAATTTTTTTTAGTATTAAAGAAGATATTAGTGAAATTTGAATATCGTTGAATTTTATAATAGAGTACAGTCATTTTTTTTTTAATTTGATAACAATAAAATTTAAACCCTACACTTTAAAATATTTTTGAGAGAAATAACCACTTGATAATTCATTTACTGATAGTTTAAATGTGTTTTTATGATTATTACTTATTAGATATTAATACTTATAAGAACTTTTTTTTCCCAATTGCTCATTCAAAGTACCATTCATGAATTTGGAGTCCAGATGAAATTTTGAAAGGCCAACTAGAACTGAAGAAGCCAAGTTCCATTTGGAGGTAGGAGGGTTTGTGGATTATCTTGAATGGTTTAATGGAGAAAGATAATATTTTATGCTTATGCTATTTGTGGAGCTAGAAGATAATAAGACATGATCCTAATTAATTATCCAAGAAATGAATAAAATAAAGCATGACTAACAATTTAAAAAACCCTTTTAATTATAGCATGCTCTAGCTTGGAGTTTTTATAGAATTAAAGGTTGTCAATGAGAGGCATGCATGATTTATACCTAATTAATAAGGTATTTACTTATTAAATTACCTTATTAGCTATTATAAAATAATATAAATTAAACCCATTAATTGTATGGTTTTGAAAGCTACCATTTGTGTTGTGACCACTCAAGTGAAGCCATTCAACCCCATGTATCTTTTGTGAGAAACTTCACTCTTTATAGTGCCTTAGGCCAAACCACGTTGCATTTGCTACCACTTTTTTAGACTTTTATTAGCAAAAAAGTTATCTCATAATAAAAGATAAAATGAAGAATCAATCCCAAAAAAAAAAGACATACTTTGTTTATTTATTTATATTTTGGTCAAAGTTACAACTCTTTGGAGATGCCAAATTTTGGAGGAAATTGAAAGTCAAATTTTAGCTTTTTTTTTTTTTTTTATGTATGGGAATAAATAAAAAGTGAAAATTTTAGAAAATATTCTAACTTAAATAATCATTATAATATAATTGTATTTTATTCATGTTGTAAATTTTTTTACAAAAATTATGGGGAATTTTATTTTAAATTTTAGATACTATTCCACCTTTTATTTATCATCTTTTGATTTCATATTGTAAATTTTATTATACACGAGTATACGTTTATATAAATCCATTCTAAGAAAAAACTTCTAAAAAATTAGTCATAAAAGAGTAAATTTAGTTAATTAATAAGAAAAATGACTTTTCTTGAAATATGATTGGTATAGTTCAGGAAGTATTTTAAAATTTAATTTTAAATATGTCCAATTAAAACAATGCAATATACCGACAAAATTACTCAAAATATTAATTTTAATTAAATAATGTACTTGAAATTAATAAAATAAAAATTTTAATTAAATTACATCCTCTATGGAATGTGTTATTTTTTTAATTAAAGAGAGATTATATGATTTAAACACTGATAGATGTGGATAGAGTGCAGTTTTTCTTTTTTAAATTATGTGAAAATAAATTTTATAAATAAATGATTGTTATCCTCTTTTAAATCAGGTAAAAATAAAATCCTAAAACCAACAATGCAGAATTTAAATCCTATATTTTTTAATATCATTAGCAAGAAACGACCGCTTAACTATTTTCTCACCACCTATTAATTGAATTTATCTTTCCATATTTTAAAGAAATTTTATAGAAAATATGAAAATTCAAATTCACAAGAGGTAAAATTCGAAATTGATTTGATCATCACTTCATATTGATGTCAAATTGGCTTTTTCATTTATTTTTAAAAATAAATCCATGGCACCGACTACAACTACAAGTACTAATTAATTCGACTATAATTAAGATTATAATAAATTATAAAAATGATGCAGTCATGTCTCACATAATCACATTTGATTGATTGCCATGAAACCAAAAAATTAGGCTGCAGCCAGCCTTCATGTGGTGGTCAAATTACTTCGTTTTGATTGTACAAATGGAAGGCTGCTAGAAGCTTCAAAAGAATTATGAGAGGAAGAAAACTCCTTTGATGACCCTTTGTATATATGTTGCCATTAATTTTGAAGACTTTTTCTTTCTTTTTTCATTGCTTTTTGTGGGATGATGTGCTTTGCCATTAGCTTAAAATGTTGGGTTGGCCATTGCTGATGCATGTATACCAACTTGTTCATCTAATTAAATTTCCTGAATTCCAGCTGCCAAATTGTGTTTAATTTTCATGTGATATTGAAATTTCGAATATAACCCATTTATGTTATTTTGTTTTTACTATTGAATGTAAGAAGGAGAAATAACAGTAAAAATGTGGAGTCTCAAGCTTAAAATCATGTCATGTTCACGATGAAAGATTTAGCCAACAGACCAAACACTCGTAAACTACTTAAATGAGATATTTACGTATAAAAACAAAAGAATTTACATAAAAAGAAATTTTATACATACTTTAATTTTTACATTTATATATAGCCAATAAAATCTAGAAAATAAAGATCCTCATGTGAACTTTTTTTTTTTTACTAGATCAAACTCAATGGTGGGAAGTCAAGTAGAATTTTGTATGTATATGAATATATTTTACATTTATCTTAAATCACACGTGAATGTTGATTTATTCTAATGTAATGTATGTAAGTTTGGTTCTTTTTGGGTTGATGCCTTGCAATTGCATGTTCAAAATGAGGATGATTCTGAGATAATTATTATTGACTGTTGACCGATAAATCAGCTCAATCACAGATCAATGCATATCACAAAAGCCAGTCAAATCCCAATATCCACGTCATTTGCATATATCACACAGTACAGTTCAGTGTCAAATCCACGTAGGGTAGTATTGCAGCAGCAATAAGGGTGGACTATACAAGAACGGACCATGGGCTGAGACCAGTCCAAACCTTGGACAAAGGTGTCGGTCAATTATTGGTACTTTTAGGCAATCTGAGTAGCAAAAATTTTAAAAAATTTACAGAATTAATTTTATTTTATTTTATTTCCAATCAATTATTTTATTTTTATATAAATTATAAAAATGTTTATTTTAATTTTTACACGTGTCTTATTTTTTATTTTGTTTTCAAGAGATTTTATTTTACTTTATTTTACTCTTTTTTATT
>CATIWM010172502.1:0-19183 GCA_949671775.1 Mallotus repandus
CATAGAAAAAGAATAGAAAAGAAAGTGAATAGATAAAACCCTTTTAATCTCTTAGAAGAGTATCTTCTTGCTTCTTCACTTCTCTTCTAGTTTTCCTTCTTGTTCTAATGTGTTCTCTGGTGTTTTCTCTTTGATTCTAATTCTAATTGATATCCTCCTTTTTTTTCTACAGAACTGATGCATATATATATAACTTAGAAGATGTTGGAAGTTATTGGACTTGGAAAGGTATCACTTGGCACCGAAGGTCACCATCATATGCAGAATCTATAACTTCAAGGGCATTTTCGTCCATCCAAAAGACTTTATTTCTGGAAAGTTCATTCATAAAAGTTGTATTACTCTGAGTTATCTTTCCATATCAACTTGAATCACTCAATTTGGACATTGGTAGACAAAATTATGACTGAAATACAAAAACTGCCAAATGCTGAAAAGTTGCAACTTTTGGATAAAAATGAAAGGTGACGACTCGTCAATCATGGACGACTCGATACAACAAGGAAGGTTGACGACTCGGCAAGAGGTTGATGACTCATCACAGCAAGGAAGGGTGACGACTCGTCACAGCAAGGAAGGGTGACGACTCGTGAAGACTCCTAACTTGCATTCTTTTTCTTGAAAAACTTCCTTCATCAATCCAACTAGCCTCAAGCTTCTTCCATGCACCAATTCAAGGCTAAAAACATGTATGAAACACACAAACAACAAATAAAAACACTTAGAAGTAAAAATAACAAATACATAATCAAAAACACACAAATATAATAAAAACTATATGAAAATGATACTAAACTATACTAAATAGCTATGCATATTTGCATTATATCATTCATGCCATGCTTGAAGTAAATCAAGTGGAGAATATTGCTATATTCCTTTCTTCAAATAATAAAGCGAATGTTGAACTTCTTTCTTTGTAGGAGAGAGCTGCTATAGTTCAGGATAACAATGTTGAAAATATTCTTGTTAGGATTTTTCGCCGAGTGTTGTGCCAAGTACTGTTTTCAAGTGGTAATGACGTTAAATGCATTTTCTTATAATTTTCCTATGTGTCTACTTTGTTGATGTCGACTAGCATTATCTTTCTTAATGCTTCAATTGAGATATTCTATATTCAAGATTCTTCACGTGTTCTTCCACTCTTATACATTTCTTCATTCTTTCTGTTTGAATAGAGATCATGAATGAGGAGTTATATGTTTATAATAAACCTTCTAGGTAGATGAAGTGTTTGGTTGATGTCTGCATGAAGTTTACTAGCTTCTTATCATGAGAAATTTTGATATTTGATAAGATCCTCTTGAGGAAATTATAATTCTCGATCAATTCCTCAAGGGAGAAGTTTTGTAAAGGTAGCCTCTATTATGGAGTATGGTTGATTGATTCTCTTTACAAGAATTCTTTACATGGATGACCTCTCTGGTGGAGGATGTCTAATTGATTTCCTTATAGGATTATTCCTAGAGGGACATTCTCACTCATACAAAATGTCTTGATTGAGTTCCTCGTAGGATTTATGGATGGAAGTTCTCTCTTATGAAGAATATCATGATTGGTTCCCTTATAGTAGTATTCCTGAGAGGAATTTCTCACTCGTGGAGATTTAGTAAAGATTGGTTCCTGCATAGGTGCTCAATTTGGAGCAATTGAGTTCATCTCGCTTCTGGGGACTTGGTGGATTTCGAATGCATTCTTTTGGTTCACCTCACTTCTGGAGATGTTCCTTCATGTTGAAGGAAGTGATTTATCTCGCTTCTGGAGATATTCCTTCGTGTTGAAGGGAGTAATAGATATTTTCTTCTATTTAGATACATATATTTGCCTTCTTGTGAAGTGATTTTCGAATAACTAAGTTTTCTTCTAGAATTATTGAGTTTGTAGTTGGAATATTGCACTTTTTCTTCTAAGCACTCCTTATGTTGTTATGTTATATATTCGATGATGAGCTATTGAACAAATTTAATATTTCCTGGGAGTGATGCTATAGAGATCCTGAGAAGTGCCTCTCTTCTATGAATGTGAGTAAGATAACTTTATTGCGAGAGGATATATCTAGTGAGTAAATTTCTGCTTTGACAATTTAGAAAATCCTGAATAGGCCATCCCAAGTAGGAAATATTTAAAGTTTATTATCAGCTCCTTTGTACTTCAGTATGAGTTCTAGGAGTAGTTCTATAAGTTCATAGGATGCTAGGTGGTCTCTTTGTCGAGCCACTTTTTGCCCCTTCTACTCTTTCTTTTAACCCCTGTAGGATAATCCGATCAGATATTTCTACTTGCCAATGAGCCTCAAATCGGTATGCAATATTTCTCTAGAGGAAAATGATAGTTTCCTGACAAGCAATTCCTGTCTAGTAATATCTATCAGGTCTTGGCCTCTACCCATTTAGTCAAATAATCCACTGCTAGATTTATGTCTAAGTGAACTTGTTGTTTTAGGAGATAAGCATTAATAGTAGAGGTATATAGTATTTTCTTTTATACAATTTCTCAAATCTTGATGTTCTTAGGGAGCGTTTGAGAGCTTCTCTTTGATCTGATAAGAATTCTTTTGTATGGATATCAATAGATAGGAAATTTATCTTAGGCATCGCCATCCTTTTAGGGGAATCTACTCGGAAGTCACCCATTCTAGATATCTGAAAGACGTATCTTAGTGAGGAGATTTATCTGACATAGGAACAACAAATAGATTGCACATTTTACTTCTTCAGTCTCCTTATTGCAATTTTGAATTTTCTTTCTTTTATAACTTATCCTCATTTAAAGTCTGGAATCGCATGTCCATCTTTCAATTATCTCTAAAATCCCTAAGTACTTGGTGATAATTAGAGAGTATTCATATCTCCTTTTTCCCCTCAAAAAGAGTTTGAAGAGTGATAATGGTTTCAAACTGAATGAATTGATGTTGGCAGGGCTCTTTCTATCCTCATCAAATATTATATTCTGAGAGGTCAATTCGTGATCGGTCTTTGACGTCGTTGGAATCATTTCATCAATACTAGACCCATTAGCAAATAATTATGTACTATTATATAAATGATCTCTAAAATTTAAGATAGTAGTCGTTCTAATGCTTGCCATATAGAATAACCTGTACAGAGAGACCAGGAATCTGAATGATGAAGAATCCTATGTAGATGATCTAACTTGGGGTAGAATCTATGTAGGTGTCATAGAGATTTTCTCCGAAAAGCAAGTAGAATTCTATTGTCTTGATGATGCTTCTTGAATAAATAAATTCATTAAAATATGCTCTTCGAGGTGGAAAAATATGTTATCAGCTTGACATTTCTCAGTTGTCTCATTTGTGTTATCACCGATAGAGATCTCCTTCTCGGGAAAAATCCTGTTTAGGAACGTATCGACAATAATATAAGAAAAGCATACATATTCTTAAATGTTATATTTTCTCAATGTGAAAAGTTATGCAAAGGAATTACCCTTATGTAAATAAGTAGTGAGCAACATGGTTCTAAAAAATGTAACTTGAGACATATAATAATAAAAATGTCATCCCATATAATTTAACATATGCAAAGGAAGAAACTTTATCCTTTTAGGATGCTAAAATATATGTTTTATTAGTGATCAAATCATTGAAGACTTGAATATGAGTTCTCCTATTACAAAGACGATCTCGGGTGTTAGGAGATTGCCTTAGAGGTTAGGCAGACTAAGAAAGACCTCCCTCCCGAGTGGGGGTATACAGTCAGGTCTTTTCCTATATAAGATAAAATTCATGTTTTTTACGAATGGACCAAACATTCATCATTATAAAATGATTATTAGAACACATTAATTCAATATATTAGATAAAGAAAACTTATCTAAAAGGCTGTAATCAACCTTGAAGACTTCTCGTAATATTTTAGATCCAAATAGATACATCCAAATTGAATCAGGAAATATTATTATCTTCCATTGCTTTTAAACTAAGTATATTAAAAGAGGGATTCATTCCCTTATGAGCTTTTCTTGATAATATCTCTCACGTTCTGATTTAGGGAAGAAGACAATCCAAAATTCTTCTGAGTAGCATGAGGGTTTACATAGTGAAATGCCTGATCGGCTTCCCTTCTGGGGATACCCATACAGTAGCTCCTTTTAGTGAGATGTTATAAAACAATATTCCCTTCTCAAGAGGAGAGCCAGGTATTATCGTATAGACAAAGAGAGAATCTTTAAGAAACAACATCTTCCTTGTAAAAAAAGACTCAAACACTTGGTCATATAAGTAGGAATACTTCAATAGAGGAAATTCCCTTGTTCAAGAGGGAGTACACAGATTTATTTACAAAGAGCCAAAGGAATAATAGATAACCAAAATGAAGTAAGTATTCACCACTCATCTTTCACAAGATAAAAGCACTTCATCAATTATGCGACAAAACAAAAAGAGATACTGCCCTACTGATGATGTTTCCCCACGTGCTTAAAATTCCATGTAGGATTCCCCATGTAGGATAAGAGCTTCAAAAAATAACAACTGGGTAGGATCCTTGGGTAGAGGCTTACTGGCAAGAATCTTTTTAAGTAGCACATATAGGAATCTCCCTAGAGGTGCAGAAGGCATTATCTCACTGATTGTCCTCACCCTTCACGATTGCCTCAATAGCTCAAGAGTCTTCTCAGCGTGGAATCTCTAGAGCCTTCACATTGAATTGGGCTACATAGTTACGTAGGCTTTCGCCCTTACTTGGGAATTGGTTTTTTGTCGATGTCCCCTGCGAAAGGTGAGTGAATGTTAATCACCTGACTAGGCAGTCTACTCCTCTCTGCTCTCTTTTCCTGCCACTCCATAAATTCCTTAAAGTCGTTCTGTAATTTATTGTGACGGGATGGGGAATGGGAGATAGCTTTTCCCTTTTCACTATGTCTTTTAAGGTGTCCACATATGACTCATAGACTATTTTCTCCTTATAACTCCTTGATTGTCTTCGCTCACGAGGCTGAGAGTGTCTTCGCTCTTAGGACTAAGGGTGCTTTTGCTCACAGGACTGCGAGTGTCTTCCCATTCTTCCTTTGATATCATAATCTTTTATATTCTTCCACTTCGGGTCTTTTTTTTCTCTTATTGATATTCTAGATCCACACTTTCTAGAGTTCAACCCCACATAATGTTTGTCATGCCCTTTATGTGACTGGGAGCTCAAGAATGTTCCTGACTATGTTTCATTTATTTCTTTATCTCCTTTGATTGTCAACTTTCTCCTCACAACATTAGGAGTATCAATATAAGGCTCAGTAACTTTGGGTTTTTATCAAATTTTCCTTGAAGTTAATTGGTACATTCACTATTTATTTGCTATCTAGAATCCATATTAAAGAACTGTCACTTTTTCATTCCTCATTGGCTCATCCCTCTTCTAGTGGATGCACTTGATTCTGCCATTATAGAAATCACAAATTCTTTCCAAAAATAAGAAATGACAATAATGGCAACAATAATAATAATAACCCAATATTCCTTAAACAACAAGTAACAAAGGTATGCTCAAACTCATTACCATCGCTACATTATTCTCTTTGATTTTTAATGAAAAAACTATAAAGATCAAGAAAGAATATAAAACCAACAATCTTTCACTTGTAAATGAAGAACATGTATAATGTAGGAAATTTTGATGGAAAAGGATAGCCTTTCGAGCAACAAAGATCATCCTTCCTACAGACGGCGCATTTTGATGGTTTATTTTCCTTTGCCTTAGCTTCAGCTTCCATTGGGCAGCAAATGGATGTCTGCAAAAGAGGAGAACTAAGTGAAAGAGGGCTGGTTTGCGCAAGCCCTCTTCAATGCTTAAATTAGCTTGTGTCCTTAGAGAGAAAACTCATATAGGAAAAACAATGATTAATAGGAGATGAAATATTTGTAAATGATTTTTTATAGAAAAATGGTGGTAGAGTAGAAATGAGAAGAAAAAGAATATAAGAAGAAGAAGAAGACGTTGGAGAAGAAGAATGAGGGTGCTATTTATATAATAAAAGTAAGTGGGGGGTTGGTGAGAGATGGAGTGTTTTGATTGGTGGAAAGTACCTGATAACACAGGGGAGGAGTAGGTGCTACAGTGATTGGCAAGATGTGAATTTAATGCTTAGTAGGAGGAGTGACTCAGGAGAGAGATCTCACTCTTAGGACTTTGAGCAATTTTCTGAGAGAGTTTTCCTAAGTAGGACTTGGCTTTCCTGAGAGAGATGCTCCATTTGGGTGTCAGGATTTGATGTCCTTCATAGGAAATTCCTCCTAGTGATATTCAACTTTGGCTTGATTCTTGAAGGTTAAAAAGTAAACAAGTCGAAATAGGTTGAGGTGGCACATAAGACAAATCTACTTTCCACGTGTCGCTACTAAAGGTATATTTTTTGTGTATCATCAATTACTATGTTGCATTTCGATGTATGACATCCATGGCATTAAGAAAAATATTGAAGTTAGTGAGACTTAACTTGATAGTTGAAATTTTTAGTTTGTGTAACTAGTTTAGTTTGCTGTCAAGAGCTGTTCTAGATATTTTGTATATTTTTGTTTGTAAAATCTTCTAGAGGCTGTAATAGGTGTAGTTGGTTGATGTATATGGTGGAGCTTAACTTTGGTAGAAATTAAGGCTCCTGAAATTATGGATGCTAATTGTAGATTTCAGTTTTAAGTATTTTTTTTTAACTTATAAAAGTTCTAATGTTGCTACTATATAACAATAACTTTGTTAATGCAAAAGTGTGAGTTCAAGACATTTTTCATTGTTCTTAATTCTTTGTTTCTTGGCTCTCACCACCCCAACAGAAAATGTATGCATTTTAATAAAAGCACTAACTCATATTAGTTTCTGTGTAAAGTTTGTTTGTTTATTTGTTTGTTTTTTCTTTTTTAATCAAGTAACAAGTAAACTTTAGCATTCTGAAGATAACGAATTTCACACCTTCAGTTATCAAATCAAACAATACTGAATAAGTTTAATTCCATGATTGCTTGCACCTCTTGGCAATTGAGAGTAATAGCTTGTTGGAAGCATCCAGTGAGAGGTACATAAAAAGGTATTGAACAAAATGCAATAGCAATTGAACTATCTTGATGTAACATATCAATTAACCAATTATGGCAGCATGATAATGCAAATTTCAAACCGAGAACCAAAAGTTGAGTCTTTAACTCCCTTCTGCTAATTAATAATAGTTACCTGCTATTTATATGCCTGTAATCCTTCTTCAAGTGTCCTAATTCTCCAGAACTCCAGCGTTGATAGTCTCTTCTTTGACTTGACCTTTCTTCTGGCTGATCATTTTCCATTGACTCTCTTTCCTCGAAAGTAGGACTATCCATGCTCTGTTACCGAAGCATGTTATACATATAAGCTCATTCAACCTAAATCCTTCCTTGCGCAATGCATATTCCCTTTTGACTTCAAAAAATTCTCAAGAAAGAGATTCTGTCACTGATAGAAAAATAGGATAATCAGAAAGGCACAAGAGCAAATAAATTATCAAACATTTTCTTTCTCATCATCATAAGGCTTAAACGATTGCTTCTTTCCCATTTTTCATATTTAGCGAATTTCATCAAATGTAGTAGTGTTAGTAGGCCTTTCTGGTTTATCTGCGCGAAGCACAAAATCCAGTTCCATCAAATCGAGGACAAGTTCTATATTAAGTTTCCAATCCATCCAGCTCGTGAAATCCAAATCATCAAGAACAAGAATCTTTATGGTAGAATACACATCCAATGCTACTGCACTACTGGTTGCCATCCAAAGATAACATATGAAAAAACAAGAACATGAAGCAACATATTGAATCCAAAATCTTGATCAATAGATTTTGCTTTATGAAATTTATCCCAAGAATCAATCTTTTTTTAGAGTGACCTCTTCTGTAGAGATGATTAAGGACGTGATTGCATCACATGAAGCCTATCACATCAAGGTTTGGGCTATTTATCAATTTATGGTAAAAAATAAATTTATTTCTCAATTTGTGGTACTTTTGAAAGTATTTTCCTTTTTTGTGGTGAATTCTAAAATATTTTTCCAATTTATGGTACTTTTAGCTGAGGTGGTGGAAAGAGTAAGTTGTCATCCATACAACTATTTGCAGTGAAGGAATGAACATTCCGCCAACTGCAATGGAGGCATGCACTGATATATATATATATATATATTTTTAATTTTGCACCATTCCGCCACCGCATTAGGCGGAATGGGCTAGGAAATTTTTTGTTTTGGTGTCCAACAAAGGTCACACAAACATGAATTTAGTTTGAGCCATCTCAATTTCTTTTGTCCATACAAATATAATAATAATAATAATAATATATTAAATTAAAATAATAATAATAATGTTATAATCATTATAATATTAAAATAAAAAATAAAAAATTAACAATTAACAATTTTGCATGGTCAAACCAAAACAAATTTTGCATGCCAAGCAAAACAATTTTGAATGACCAACCAAAACAAATTTTGCATGGCCAAAATTGTGATTAGTTTTTAATTTTTAATTTTTTAATATAATAATAATAATAATGATGATGTTATAATCATTATAATATTAGATTAAAAAAAATTGAGATGGCCTAGATGGCCAAAATAATAATAATAATAATAATGATAATAATAATATTATTAATATTATAATCATTATAATATTAAAATAAAAATTAAAAAATTAAAAATTAATCACAATTTTGGCCACGCAAAATTTGTTTTGGTTGGCATGCAAAATTTGTTTTGGTTTGGCCAGGCAAAATTGTTAATTTTTAAATTTTTTATTTTAATATTATTAAATATTAAATTATTATTTATTATAAAAAGAAAGCTTTACATTTACGTAGCACATCAAATGAAATAAAAAAATTAAATTATTATTTATTAGAAAAGAAAGCCTTACATTTTTATAACCCATCAAACAAAAAAAATTAATCAACTAATAGGTAACAATAACACATGCATAAATTCACCACCTCAGACCACGTGAACAGAAAGCAAGAGCAGCTGAGGAACGAGCTTCAGTGTTTAAGGAGCTAAGGAACGGTGTAGTTGTTGCCTGATGAAGTCCCATTTAAGGAGAAAGAATGGAACGCGGCAGGGCAGCAGGGCAGAAGCCTTTCCGCCACTGGCAGAGGCGGAAGGCATTAAAGCTGCTGTCTCCGTCTTCTCTTGTCTGCTGCACGTCTTGGCCTGTCACATAATAGAAGCCTTTCCGAGTGGTGGAATGGCTTAAGGCTACAGGGAGAAATTTGCTTTTTCTCATTCTGCCATTTTAAGTAGCGGTTTGACCTCAGTTAAGCTTGTCTTTTTGCAATTCCGCCATTATCAATGGCGTTTTTGCTTTTTTTAATAAAAAAAATACCACAAAAAGGAAATTACTTTCAAAACTACCATAAAAGGGAAAATAATTTTAATTTTTTGCCATAAAATAGTCAATAGTCCTCAAGGTTTAGTGACGCAGTGGAAGCCTAAAAAATTAGGGATAAATATTGAATTTCTGTTTAGTCTGCGAATGCCCGGAAAAATAATCTTTTATTAATATGTTTAGTCAAAGAATACCCAGAAAAATAGGCATCTATAACTTGTTGATTCAGAAGAATATCAGAAAATAGGGAAAAATAGAAATCTCTATTAAGATTATTCAAAAAATGTCCCAAAAACATCAAAAGAGACGAATAAATATAGTTCAAAACAAAACCCTAAAAGAAAAGGGCAAAAAGACCAAAAAAGACAAAATAAAACAAACATAACTTTAAAGCTAATTTTGAGATTCTAAACGATGGAATTTGGGCCTAAAATCTAGCCCGTTAATGTAGATCTCTGAATCAGCTTCGTTTTGACATATTATGAGCTCTGTGGTTCAATCGAAGCTGAAAGTTAGAGCTTCTGAAAGACCCGTTGCACACGTCCCTCTTGTCGAACTTGTCCAAAAAATCCAATGCAATCTGATCTGCATCAGTTAGACTTTACAAATTCCATCCTAGTTTCAGAAATTATCATAAGCAGATTAAATAACAAAATAATCCAACAAAAAAGGTTATAAAATAGGGTAAAGGTGCATTTATGCTCCTAATGTTTACCTGATGAGCAGATATGCCTTTAAATTATTTTTTGGACCAAAAAACACAAAATTAAATTTTTTTGGAGATTTAAGCCCCTAATTTGACGACAAGTCTCAACTCGGTTTATTTCATCTAATGTGGTCCTTCTTTTTAAAAAAATAATAAAAGAAAATCCACGTGGCAAAGATTGTTGCATTCCTTAATAAAATAATAATAATAAAAATAAAAAAATGCAAAAATCCATAAAATTTACCCTTAGAATGAATATAACCCTTGACCTAACCTTTATTTGATATCTTTCTCCGTCCATCCATTAACAAATAATATATTACACAATGCATGGATTGAAGAGAATATAAAGGGAAGGAAAGGGAATAGGAGAGGAATCCGATTTTGTGTTATTTGGCTATTAAAAATTAATAGAGGGGAAGCAGAATTGAAGGGAAATTATTCCTCCTTATTCTCCTTATATAAGGTGAAATTGGTTACACTCCAAAGTGGGATGTGAATTATTTCAACTCTAAAACACCTTGTAATTTAAAGTCTTATTTCCTTTTAAACATTTCTCTTTCTTTTCTCTTTATTAATTAATTTTAAGTTACCAAACACAACAAAATCTGTAGTTTTTATTCTCTTTCCTTCCTCTTCCTTCCCTTCCCTTTAAAAAACCTCCCCTTCCCTTCTCCCAATAGTTGCCATGCATAGTGTTTGATTTTAGTCAATTGTTGTTTGGACAAATACATCAAATCTTCCGTCTACAGCAATCAGCATCCGAATGTCTTTTCTTACTCACTCTTCTTGACTTTGTCTTAACGTTATCTTTTCTTCCTGATGAATTCATGAATTTAATGCAATTCTTTGTCTTCAAAGACTTGAGAGCTGACTCCTAAATTGATTTAGTTAACCACAATTTACCTGCACCCTCTTCATGTGTAGATGAACATGAAAGATTTCAGAATGTACCCTTTACTCTTGTCGCTTTTTTCCTTATTGTCTTTACTTCACATGCCTTTTGCTTCCTTCTTTTCATCACCTAAAACTGTCCAGCAGCATCGATGCCTTGATGACCAGAGATCTGCATTGCAGCAACTGCATCTGCAACAAATCCTTCTCAATGGCTCAACTTCTTCGACAGTTGAGCTTTGGGATTTGGAGACAGATTGCTGTTCTTGGGATGGGGTTACCTGTGATACTATGGGTCATGTTATCGGTCTTGATCTCGGCGATAGAATGCTTACAGCTGGCCATCTTGACTCTATCTTCCATCTCAATCATCTCTTGCACCTTAACATTGCTGGTAACTTGTTCGGGCCTATTCCCTCTGGCTTTGACAAGCTTGGAAATTTGACTCATCTCAACCTTTCTGTTTCTTGTTTTACGGACAAAATTCTATTGGGAATATCGCATTTGACAAAATTACAGTCACTTGATCTGTCATATGCATATGACTGTGAGAATACCCATCAATTCCCAATCCCAAACCTGAAAACATTTGTCCAGAATTTGACTTCTCTAACCCAACTCTATCTTGATCGAGCTGACCTCTCAGCACAGGGACAGAATTGGTGTGAAGCCCTCACCAATGCACTCCCCAACCTTAGAGCGTTAAGTTTGGTCGACTGTGGTCTCTCGGGCCCTGTCTGTTCTTCAATCTCACAGCTTCTTTTCCTATCAGAACTACACCTTGATCATAATAAATTGTTTTCTCTGCCGCCCAATTTTCTGGAAAATTCTTCACGTTTGATGTCTCTTAGTCTCTATCATTGTGAATTGCAAGGAACTTTTCCGCAGCATGTTTTCTTGCTTCCTCAACTGAGAAGCATAGATATTTCATCTAATCCTCTCCTTACAGGTCAGTTTCCGGAATTTCCCTTCACCAGTGTCATTCAGTCTCTCCAAATTTCATTCACGAACTTCACTGGAGAATTGCCAGAGTCAATTGGTAATCTCAAATTCCTAACAAATTTTGAACTTGGATCTTGCAATTTCTTCGGACTGATCCCTACTTCAATTGCAAACCTTACCAATATTGTGCACCTTGATCTTGGTGCAAATAGTTTTAGCGGTTCGATTCCTTCCTCAATTGCAAATCTTACCAACATTGTGGAAATTGGTCTTCCTTATAATAGTTTCAGCGGTCTCATCCCTCCATTCCATGGGGAAGTTGTCCCACATCTTGCAAACCTTTACTTGTCCAACAACCAGCTGAATGGGATTGTAGAAACCTCTCTATTTACTCTCCCTTCTTTGAAGGAGTTAGATCTTAGCAAGAATCATTTGACTGGTAAATTAAACCATTTCCCAAACGCTTCATCTTCGCTGTTGAAAAGATTGGATTTGAGTTACAATAATTTGACAGGAGAAATACCGAACTCTTTTTTTTCAAATGCATCTTCGTCGATGCTAGAGAGTTTGTATCTGGATCATAATAATTTGAGAGGGAGGATACCAATGTCAATCTTCCAACTCCCAAGGCTTACAGCTCTTACAATGGGTGCAAACAAATTTACTGGCCCGCTGAACGTGGACATACTTGAGAATCTCACAAACTTGACAACTGTTGACCTTTCTGAAATTAGCTTGTCGTTTAACTACGACAACACAAGTGTTACCTTTCCACAGCTTTATGATATAAAGTTAAGCTCTTGCAACCTTTCCGAATTCCCAGAATTTCTTAAAGCACAGAAAGTTTTGGTATTTCTAGATCTTTCCAACAACCAGCTACGTTGTCAAGTACCTTGGTGGATATGGAAGAGCAATTTAAGTTCGTTAGACCTCTCCTGCAACGAAATTTCTTTTCCTTTTCCTGAGCAGCCTCTTCAAACCAGTAAGACAATCTTTAATAACTCTATCATGTAGAATTAGCAAATGATTTTAATTGGTAATATGCATTACACAAAGTGATCTTTCTCCTTTTTATTCTCCCATTAAAAAAAATGATTAATTAATTATCACCACGTTGCAAATACAAATAGTTCTGTCAACACACAATTGAATAGTGACAAACAAATAATTTGAGTGAGAGTTTATTTTGGTATTTCTTGATTGTACTTTTATTTACATTAGATATACTATTAATTTTTAATGATTGAATGATTAATATTTTCTGTCAAAAAAAATTTGTTTTACATTTAATAAATCAATCAGTACAAACAAAAGGCTAATCTTTAATTCTCATGCAAATTTCTCATGTTCAGGTTTGCTACATCTCGACCTATCAAGCAACAAAATCAAAGGTCCAATTCCCAACTGGATATGGAATGATAATCTTTTGTATGTCAATCTTTCTCACAACTATATTGATGCGCTTGATCAGATTCCAATTAATGTGTCCGTTCCTTCATTGTGGACCTTGGATCTTCATGCCAATAAATTACAAGGTTCACTCCCTAAAGTGTTCTGCAATCTCAGCCTACTCATGTTGTTGGATGCATCCTCTAACAACTTTAGTGGTTCAATTCCGAACTGTTTGGGCAGTAATGTGGCTCTCAATTACTTAGACCTGCAGCAAAATAACTTTCAAGGGAGGCTACCAGATTTTGGAGAAGCTAGAAGTCTAAGATCAATCAAACTCAATGGCAACAATTTGGATGGGGAACTACCAATGTCATTAAGCAATTGCACTCTGCTGAAAGTTCTGGACATTGGAAATAACCTGATACGTGGTACCTTCCCATTCTGGTTGAACAAACTTCCTGCTTTGGAGGTTCTTGTATTGCGGGGAAACAAACTGCATGGCCACATCCACTATCTTGATGCTTTTCCAAGCTTGCATATATTGGACCTCTCTTATAATCAATTTACTGATGAATTGTCAAAGGATTTTCTTCAAAGTCTAGTGGCAATGCGGACAGCTAGCAATAACAAATCTGAGGTCAAGTATGTTGGAGGCAGTAATCTCTACTACATGGAGTCAATGACAATTATGAACAAGGGATTGAAGGTGGAGATGGAGAAAATCCTTACAATTTTTACTGCTATTGATATGTCTAACAACAGATTTCATGGAGAAATTCCAGAAGAGATTGGAAGCCTCAAGTCACTGATAGTTCTCAACCTGTCAGGAAACAACTTCATCGGCGGCATCCCATCATCACTTGGGAAACTACGGGAGCTTGAGTCTCTAGACCTCTCCAAAAACCAACTTTCAGGGGATATTCCTCAACAACTCACAAGCCTAACTTTCCTTGCAGTGATGAATCTGTCATACAATCAACTAGAGGGAATTATACCACAGGGCAACCAATTTGACACATTTTCAGATGCTTCTTATGAAGGGAACTCGAGGTTATGCGGATCACCTTTAACAAGGAAATGTGGTGAAGTTCATGATGCACTGACTCCCGTCGAAGAAGATACTAGTCTATTTGATTGGAAAGTTGCGTTGATAGGATATGGATGTGGGCTGGTAATTGGCTTTTCTATCGGATGCACAATAATGGATCGGATGGGACACAAATGGTTTGCAAGTCTTAGAAGGCAAGAGAGAAAGCGCAGGACAGCATTTATTCAGCGCTGGAGGTTTCAAAGAAGAAGGCGAAGTTGATGCAAGTGACTGCAGATAGAATCATATGTTTTCGGGGCATCTTAGCAGTAAGCATAGTTTACATTATTTGCATGTGCTTTTTACAAGTAATTAGTAAGTTGCATTTTGATGCTTGATATCCATGGCAATTGGGTAAGGAAAATGTATGCATTTCAGTAAAGCATCAACTCATATTAGTTTCTGTGTAAAATTAAGTTTGTTTGTTTGTTTCTGTTTTTTTTTTTTAAATCAATAGCAATTAAACTTTGGCATTCAGAAGCTAACAAATTTTGCACCTTTAGACTAAGATAACTATAGAATTTCTAGAGGATTGAATTATACTCACTCTGTTCCTAAATAATTATCATTTTAGAAATCTAATTTTGTCCATAAATAATTGTCGTATTAAGTTACTAATGCATATTAACTAATTTTTTTTCCTATTTCACCCTTATTTAATATAGGAAAATTAATTGAATAGATATCTACTCATTCTGAAACTTTATATGAAGCTAATAATTATTATAAGGATAATATAGTATTTTATATATATATATTAAATACATTCCTTAATTTATGTGAAAAAACCTTAAACGACAATTATTTAGAAAGAGAAAGTAATAAAATTACTTTTATTATAACAAAGAAAATTTAATGCAACAAATACTTGTACACACAACACATTTCTCATGCAAAACATTCTTACAAAATGATCATATAGTGCTTATAGACTCAAAGACGCCTTTGGACTTAACTCCCGGCTCACCACTAATTCTCATGCACAACACTCCCACACACCCTCACGTATGCTCACACCACACATATTTATAGATATATTAAGTCGGTGAATGGAAGCTTGAAGAAGTCTCTTGAATGGCGGTGGAAGGCTTGCCAACTTGTCATGCCAACTAAGCTTGATATTTCTAGAAAAATATTGACTAACTAATTCTAGAGAAAGAGTTAGTCGGTGTTCTTTTTAATAATAACTAACTTTAAGACAATATACTGAATGAGTTTAATTCCATGATTTCTTGCACCTCTTGGCAATTGAGAGGGATAGCTTGTTGGAAGCATCCAGTGAAGGGTGCATAAAAAGGTACTGAACAGAAGGAATAGCAATTGACCCATCTTAATGCAACATATACCATTAACTAATTCTGGCAGCAGGATAGCAATTTCATCAAATGGACTAGTGTTAGCAGGCTTTTCTGGTTTATCTTCGCGAAGCGCAAAATCCAGGTCCATCAAACCGAGGACAAGTTCTATATTAAGTTTCCAATCCATCCAGCTCTTGAAATCCAAATCAACAAAGAATCTGCATGGTAGAATACACATCCAATGCTGCTGCGCTACTAGCTGCCATTCGAAGAACAAAATATTTAATAAAAGAAGTAATAAACTTAAAATAAGATTTTGGCAATTCAAAAAAAAAAAAACAAAAGAAGAGCTTGGAATTTAATGAATCTCGCCTCCTTCAGCAGTTATATCACCGAGAGAAGAACTCATTATGTTTCTTGTCTTCGTATGATCTTTAATTCATAAAGCTAAGCTGACTTCAACTCTTTAAAGAATTCATTTGGTTCTTGTAGTTGCATTGAAGAGAGCTCTTCTTCATTCTCTGGGTGGTAGCTGGTGGGGATGGCTCTAAGGTGGGCTTCGTCTCCGGGTGGGTCGGTGATGCCTTAGATGGGCTCCGTATATAGAGACCCAAAATTTGGAATTTCAGGTTCCATTCTTCCATTTTTTTTTTTCTAAATTGGTCTTTTACTTTGCTTTTTTCTGTTTCTTTTCGTAGTATCAGTTAAAAGTTGTCACACCCATGGGGGAAATAAATGAAAATTTTGAACATGCATCTCTCTTTTTCATGTTTCATGTTACATCACGTCCTTAATGTCGTAGGGGAACCAAATCGACTAAAAGCCCACACTAACCTAACTTAACAATTCGGTTCTTACACACATTCTATCATGCTATATGCTACAAGATTCTCTAAAGGGCTATATACAATCTTAATACATTTATAAGAATAATACTCGAAAATTATACCCCATGAGATTGGCCAACATATGCAACTCCAACGTTTTGACCAGGGTTATTAACACGGCCTTTATCAACTAGTTCATACTTACAATGACATTGACTATGTAACACTTCAATATTATTAGTCACTAGAATATGACTCATCAACTCATACTTGCAAATTTCAATATTCTTAAGTGTCTACATAATCTATCAACCTATGCTCTAATACCAATAATTGTCACACCCACTCCCCTAGCTAATGAGCAGACACGACAAGCTGACAGCTGGCTATACTGATGCAGTAAAAGGATTAAACGTGCCACAATCTTTAAGCTTCAGAGCAACTCTAAACACTAAATAATTATTACAATTTGAGTTCTCTTTGAAAAGTAGACAACTTCTAAATTACTATATAGGTACAACTTCTAAACTTAGATAAATAACATATGCTAACACAAAAGACAAAATATCAGAATTGTTGGCACAACCTCTTCTAGACTCTGAATATTATTGTTGATTCTCCAAATAATCTGTAAAAATTTAAAGATGAGGGGTGAGTATAAAAAAATAATTAGTGAGTGGGTAAAAATATAACAAGGAGGGAACAAATGCTATTTTCTGCTAAATAAATTTGAAATAAAAAGAATCACCACGATAATAGTTTCAAAGCTGCTGAGTATATAATAAACATATGGAAATAATAATAAACTATAATTTAGCATCACTTACTAATTTTTGAAACATAAAAGTTGTAATTAACATAATTTCTGAATCAAAAGTTGGAAGAATGATCATAAAAATATACTTTATACACTCATAAAATATATAGCCAAAAGATTATGCTAAAGCTGACACATTGGGTGCATGATGACCCTAAGCAACCCAAGTGTATAATATTGCTGGTCATACGCATGCGTAGAGCTGCCCCCAAAGGGCTAACCACCCGATTGTACACCCCTAAGGCTATATGTACAACCAAGCGTTGTCCCAAAGACAGTTGTTGAGTAATATTGTTGATATAATAGATATATATATAATATAATGTTGAGATATAAACACCAATCATCATGGTGTAATCTAAGGGATATATACTATGAGTGTATAGATTTTTATTACAGCTAAATCATTCATATAAATTAAGCTAAATATGATATATACTTGCTGTCAAATAATGCTATCATCGAGGAAAAATCGATGAAGGTAATAACCATATATTTGATGAAATAGTTGCGGAGACCACTACAAGAAAATAGTGATATTGAAACGGAAAATAAAAACGAAAATTTTCGTTTCTAAATTTAGAAAAGGAAAATTAAAATTGCTACGAAATTTAGAAAAGAAATTAAAATCTGTCGCTAATTAATGACAGGACTAAATGGCAGAAAAATAGAAACGGAAATAACGATGGAATTAAAGATGGAAATTGAAACGGATAAAATTTCCATTGCAAATATAAGGCGGGAACATTGGTGCGTAAAAATAGAGTGAAATTTAGCTATGAAAATTTTCGTTTCTAAATAGAAACAGAATTATTCCATCCCTATTTAGAAAACGGACTACAATTCCATTTCTAAATTCAAAAACGGAATCAGAGTCCGTTGCTAAATTTAGAAACGGACTACCATTCCGTTTCTAATTTTTAGAAACAGACTTTGATTCTGTTTCTATTTTTAGAAACGGACAACAATTCCGTTTATAAATATTAAAACATATTAGGAATCTGTTTCTAAATTAGAAATAGTTATGTTCATGGTCATCGTTACTACAACCTTTTTAGTCGTGTCCTTCGGTTGTGAGTATGATAAAATATGTGCATTTTGTATTCAATTAAGTTGATTATATAATTAATTTTTAAAAAACTCATTAAAAACAAAATTATCCTTAATCCAAACTTCAATTACTTAAAATAATTATTTTTTTATTAGAGATAATAAATTTTTTTATAATAGATCCATAATAATTTTAAAAGAATTAATTTCACAATTTATATTGAATAAATTATAAAACCAATTTGATAAATTAAATTAAAAATATATATGTAATTTATATTTTAAATTACAAGTAATTGCTTCAAAATTTAGAAACGGAATCGGAGTCCGTTTCTAAATTTAGAAACGGATTGCCGTTTCCGTTTCTAAATATAGAAACGAACAACAATTCCGTTTCTATTTTTAGAAACGGACTCCGATTCCATTTCCAAAAATAAAAATGGATTAGGAGTATGTTTCTAAATTATAATAGTTTCATTCATCGTTACTACAACCTTTTTAGGCGTGTCCTTCGGTTGCGGATACATTAAAATATGTGCATTATTCAATTAAGTAGATTATCTAATTTATTTTTTGAAAAAACTTGTTAAAAATAAAATTAGCCTTAATCCAAACTTCAATTACTTAAAGTAATTACTTTTTTTTATTAGAGATAATAAAATTTTTTATAATAGATCCATAATAATTTTGAAAGAATTAATTTTACAATTTATATTGAATAAATTATAAAACTAATTTGATAAATTAAATTAAAAATATATATGTAATTTATATTTTAAATTACAAGTATCGTTTTAAATTTAGAAACGGAATCTAAGT
>CATIWM010172650.1:0-17802 GCA_949671775.1 Mallotus repandus
TTTTATATTTAATTATTCAATGTACATTTTGGGTTGTTTGAGGCTAGATATGTATTTTACTAATTATACGAAACATTTTGGTATATTGTTCATAATTTTCTGAGGTTGTTGAATTTTAGGTCACTATTCCGAGCTTGGTTACTGTTCCGAGCTCGGAGAATTTTTATATTTTTAATAAATTATATTAATTATGTGGGTTAAACTTTGTGAAGGAAGTTTTGTGAAATTATGTGTAGATTTTAAGTTATGAATTTTTAAAGGTTATGTATAAATATGTATTTTTGAGAAATTATTAGAAATTAGTAAATTATTTAATTTTAAATAACTTGTTGTTAATTATTCTGTTTTAGACTGTTCTTAAATAATAAAAGTATGAAATTAATTTTTATAATTAATTTCTAAATTATGTGTTAATAGTAGTAATTTTGAGAAAATAAACGAATAATAAATTTATTTATTATTTTCAAGCTTAAATGAGTTATTTATTATTTTTATGATGTTTTTGAGTGATTTAAATCATTATTTATAATTAATGCTAATTTAATTGTAAAAATGGAATTTGATTCCATTAACGAAATATTATTTGTAAACTAGAATTTTATTATTTGTTGGGAAATTAAATTTCCTTTATATTTTTATTATACGAATAAATTTTATTGTGATAATTAATTAAATTTTTAAGATTTTTTGTGATTTGAGAAAATCATATTGTTTATATATATATATATATACATGATTGGCTCTACTTTTAGTAGAGAGATGTCCGTCTTACAAATGAGATTCTGCCGAATTTTTGGTGGATTTCTCGTAAAACATGACATCGGTCTGTGTTAAGTTTTGAGTGTTAATAGAGTCATGTCTAGATCGAATTTTTTCTTAGAAATCTAGAATGTATAAGGTTAGGATTTTAATCCTAATTATTTTTATTATTTTTCCTATAGCTGAACTGAGAGCAGGGCCCACAAGACAGGGCTGGTCGAGTGATCACTGAGGAGAGCATTTCTTCTGTGAGTTATTATTATGTGTATACATGTCATGTAGAAATCCTTACCCATCATCCAAATATTTGTGTTAATGTGAATAAAAATGTCATGATGCATTAAGCCTTTATTTGTTATTTATCTTCATGGTAATTACTATTATATATATATATTTAATTAATAAAATTATATAATGTGAATATTGTGTTCTTGACTTGGATGTTATTTTTTATAATATTGATATGAATTGTTATTGTGATGTGATGTTTTTAGAGGACAATAGTAGAACATGTTATCTAGTGGGCTACACTAGGACTATTGCGCAACAGTACGCTAGAATGCTAGGTTTTGATATATTGATTGATGTGAGGTATGATTAAAATGATTTATTGAGATTTGTGGTTGAGATTGGTGTGGTTGCAATTGCTTGGTTGACTTAGTGTCTCGGGGCAAGTCATACCAGTAGTGTGACTGCGGTAGCTCGGTTGACTTAGTGTCTTGGGGCCAGTCATACTAGTAGCGAGATTGCGGTAGCTCGGTTGACTTAGTATCTTGGGGCCAGTCCACTACTAAATTGGAAAAGAGAAATATTATTGGATTTAAGTGGGCCTGATGGCCAGTGAGGTTCAGTGTTGAGATTCCGGACATTCTTAGGGTTTTGCTCCGATCCTCCACTTGTTTTCATTTACTGTATTGATATAAAAATTGTTTTGAGCATTTGCATAAAATACATGTATAAAATAAATATATAAATATTATTATAAATGCTTGAGTGAATGTACCTTTAGGTTGCATGCATATATATAATAATAATTCACTCAATGAAGTACGATCCCCGTCAATTATTTTTTAGGATCGTTCTTGTCAAACCTCTCATAGTAGTTCTCTTCGATGGACTCTTTCTTCACCGGCTGACTTATGTAAATTTTTACTATGATCTTTCTTATATTTATAGACGCTGCAGTAGTAGTACATACTTGTTGTAGTTTGTGAGGTTGTGTACTGGAATATTTTGTAAAAATATTTTATTATGATATGATATTGAAGAATTCCTTATTGTTATTAAAAGTTTTAATTCTGAGGAAAATTTGTGGTTATGTTTGGTGTAAGTTGTGTTTAAGACATGCTACAGGTTCCAGATTTGTGAGAATTCCTGTTCTCTAGCGCCGGTCATGACTCTCGAGTTTGGGTCGTGACATCATGTGACCTGACGCTTTGAAATTATGCTCTCATCGCATGGCCATGCAGAAAAGGCACACAGCCATGCACAGAGCTCGACCTTCACTTGAATGCTCCGTGTCAGTCACTTCCAACTGTAAAGAACTCACCCTCGAGTTATTTGATGGATATCCAGGGCTCACATCCGGTTGGAACAAAGTAAGATTAGCAATATTGAAGGTCTTTGAAATTCCTATTCAACTTGGCAAGTCAATTACATAAGCATTATTGTTGATCTTCCTAACAATCTTGTATGGTCCATACTTTCTTTGTTGAAGCTTGCTATGGCCACCTTGCATTCTAGCCTTGCTAATGAACACCATCACTTCATCTTCAACGCCAAACACCTTGAACTGCCTATGCTTGTCTACCTCCATCTTATACTTTGCATTTGCCTTCTCTAACTTGTTCTTGACATCTGTTTGTAACTCTTAAACTTGATTTGCCAAATCACTAGCTGCTACACTAAGACCAGGTACCTTTGGAAGCTTTACTAAATCTAAAACATGATTAGGGCACTTCATATATATAATGGAAAATGGAGATCTACCTATGGCACTATGAGCAACATTGTTATAGCCAAACTCCGCTTGTGCTATGGCAAAATCCCATTGCTTTGGTATATCCATGCAAATATTCTAAATAAGATTACCCAAAGTCCTACTAACCACCTCCGTCTGCCCATCAGTCTGTGGATGTGTTGTACTACTGAAGTTCAATGATGAATCAAATAGTCTCCAAAGATTCATCCAAAAGTGACTAAAGAACTTAGTCACGATCAGATGTAACAGTCTTTGGCACCCCATGCAATCTCACAACCTCCCTAAAGAATAGTTTGGCTATAGAAGATGCATCTGTAGTCTTTTTACATGGCAAGAAATGCACTATCTTCGAGAACCTATCAACCATAACAAACACAGAATCCATACCTCATTGAGTTCGCGGCAAACCCAATACAAAGTCCAAAGAAAGATCATTCCATATAGTGTTAGTAACATGCAATGACATGTATAACCCTGTGTTTTGTGTCTAACCCTTCACCTTTTGACATACATAGCACCTAGACACAATATTAGTAACATCCTTTCTTAATCTAGGCCAATAGTACCTTTCCCTCACAGCTTCAATAGTCTAATCTCTTCCAAGATGTCCCCTTAAACCACCACCATGCAAGCCTCTAATGACCTTCTCATGAAGTGAAGTGCAAGGAAGACAAAGCTGCACACTCTTCATGAGCAAACCATCACTAATATAAAAGTCATCACGTGGCTCTTTATTCATATAAATAGCCCATATTTTTTTGAAATCATCATCATCTGCATACAATTCCTTTAATATCTCAAAACCTACTATCACCCAACTCAAAGTTTTCATTAAAGCCACTCGTCAACTCTAGGAATCCGCCACCCTATTTTGCTTCCCCGACTTATGAACAAGTTTATATGGAAATTTCTCTATATAAGCTGACCACCTAGCATGCATATCACTCCTAATCTGCATTTTTGTGCTCAAATACTTTAAAGCCTGATGATCAATATAGAGAATAAACTCCTTGGCCATGAGATAATGCTCCCAAGTTTTTAAAGCCCTCATAATAGCATAAAATTCTTTGTCATAGGAGCCCATTTGTGTCTAGCTTCACACAACTTCTCACTAAAGAAAGCTACCGGCCTTTTCTCTTGGGATAAAGCAGCCCCTACACCAACTCCACTAGCATCACACTCTACCTCAAAAAATTCCTCTAAATCTATTAATGCTAAAGCCGGTGTTGTGCTCAACTTTTCTTTAATCAAAGCAAAGCTACTCTCTTGCTCCTCACCCTATTGGAACCTCCCCTTCTTCAAACATTCAATTATAAGTATTATAATTCTATTGAAATGTTTAATGAACCTCCTATAAAATATTGCTAACCCATGGGAGTTCCTTACATCACTCACATTCTTTGGGGTAGGCCATTCTTTAATAGCCTTCACTTTCTCTTCATCTACTTTAATCCCCTCACTACTCACTATATACCCAAGAAACAACAAACTATCTCTTATGAAAACACATTTTTTCAAGTTTGCATACAATTTATTTTCCCTCAACACCTTTAACACTTCCTTAAGGTGTCCAATATGCTCCTCCCTCGATTTACTATGAATGAAAATGTCATCAAAATAAACAACTACAAATTTACCCAAGAAATGTTTTAGTACCTGATTCATAAGTTGTATGAAAGTACTCGGAGCATTGGTTAGCTCAAAAGGCATGACTAACCATTCATATAGTCCATCTCTCATCTTGAATGTCATCTTCCACTCATCACATAGACGAATTCTGATCTGATGATAGCCACTCCTCAAGTCAATCTTGCTAAACATAATTGCTCCACTCAACTGATCAAGCATATCATCTAACCTTGGAATAGGAAACCTATACCCAATGGTAACTTTTTTGATCGCCCTACTGTCAACACACATCCGCCAACTCCCATCTTTCTTAGGAGTTAACAAAACTGGAACTGCACATGGGCTCATGCTAGCCTGAATATGCCCCTTACTTAGTAACTCTTCTACCTTCTCTTTTAAAATTTTATTCTCCTTGGGACTTATCCTATGATGAGGTAGGTTAGGAAGAGAAATCTATATGGTGTTATATGTTCCGCATTGGAGGTAACCCCGTAGGCAAATCCTTAGGAATAATATCATCAAACTCCTCCAATAAAGTTTACACCTCCATTGGAACCCGATTCCTAACTAATTCTTTACTTTATGCCTCTCCTTTAACCACCATCAAATGCACTTGTCGGGTCTCCTTACACTCACCTATAAAGGAAGACGGACCATGCACAATCGTTAGAAAGTTCCTTCCCTTCGCTTTTAAAGCCTTAGGTTGGTTCTTCCTAGTAAAAGGCAACAATGTATATCTCACTCCATCCTTTTCTAACTGATACACGTCACTCCTACTCGAGTGTCTAGCATCCATATCATACTGCTAAGGATGCCTAAACAAAATATGGCAAGCATCCATAACCACCACATCATAATACACCTCATCATTATACTTACTACTAGAGAATGGTACCTTATAACTTTCACTCACCTGAATCCCGCTAACTTCTTTAATCCACCCAATAGTGTATGGGCTAGGATGAGTTTCCATCACTAACTATAGCTTCTCCACGACATCCTTACTTATGATGTTCTCCTGACTACCACCATCAATAATAAGATCACACAAACTCCCTTGCAGAGTACACCTAGTGCGAAGAGCTTATGGCGTTGAGTATCATTACCATACTTTGGAGATAACATGAGTTTTCTCACCACACAATTGTACTCTTGTTGCACATAATTCTTATAGTCATTATCCCCATTAAACCTACTCACCTCATCCTCTGCAATATTATAATCCTTCTACATTCACTGTCTTCCGTTTAAGACACTCATTGGAACGATGGCCAAACTCTTCATACCTGTAGCACTTAGCATTGAAAGGCTCTGTGTAAGGATTATTGTTTTTGGCAAGCACATAAGTAGTACCCTTACCTCCTTCCACTATTACTCCTTTCCCTTTTCCTACACGCACATTGGCAGTCTCTATAGTATTAGATATAGTCAGAGGTGCTCTTGCCTTGTCATTTGGAGCCTTATTATCTACGACCCCATATCTTCTATAATTAGTACTACGAGTTTGCTCTTGAATGAGTAACTCAGCTTTCATGGCTAAATTCCTGGCCTCTTTCACACTGAAAACCATTTGCACCCTAATTTTGTTTCTAATATTCTGCTTCAATCCACCCAGGTATCTCGCCGCCTGTTGGTTCTCACTTTCTGATAATTGATTCCTCTCTGCCAATCTCAAGATTTCAGTAGTATATTCATTCACACTCCTACTACCCATAAAATTTTATTTTATTGATTGTTATTGATTGTCAGTTGTTGATTGTTGTTTATTTTTGTTTATTTGTTACTTTTTTTAAATTATTTTTTATTTAGAAAAACTAAAAACAACAGCTGAAACTAAAAACAACAGCTGAAACAAAAAACAACAACTGAAACAACAAAACAATAAAAATCAATAAAATTTTATGTTGTTGATTGTTGTTTATTTTTGTTGATTTGTTTATTTATTACTATTTTTTAAATTATTTTTTCATTATTAATGACAAAATTAAGGTCATAAATAAATTTTTTTACTTTTATTAGTATTAATGATAAAAATAATAATTTTTTTATATCTCATAATTTTATTTTTTTTTTCTTGTTATTTTTTATTTTTAACAAAAATCAACAAATATAAATAAAAACAAACAACAAAAACAATTGAAAACAAAAACAATTAAAAGCAATAACTGAAATAATAAAATCAACAAAAATCAAACAAAGTAACAAAAAATTGTAGTTGTTAATTTTGTTGTTTTTTCAAATTTTTATCATTAATTATAAAATTAAGAGTATTTATCAATAATAAAAATAATAATTTATTTGGTTTGAGTGTACAAACCAAATAAATTTTAACTTCAAACCAAAAACGTACAAGACGGAATCCTGCCACTTAATTTGCAAAAAAAGTAATCTAAGAATATATGTTTGCATGATGAAACTAATGCACCCCACCACTTGGTTCAAGTGTTTAAGGGCAAGGATCATGAGTTCAAGTCTTAGAGCCATTTAAATGTTGAGCTACCCACCTAAAACTAATTAATTGCAGCTATGTGATCGATTTGTTCAGAGGTAGAGAGTTCATATCTCTCTCCCCCTCTACCTCTTTGATAAAAAAAAAGAAAAAAGATGAAACTGATGCAAATTTTATGTCATCATTGTAAATCCCAAAATATACATTAAGTAGAGGAACCTCATATAGCTAAAGTCCACATTGTAAGTTCATAGGCTTCTCTTAATGTGAATTTATCGAAAACCAGACATCTACTGGTACTTTGATAGCGTTACGAAAGCAGTTACATTAATAAGGCTTGTAAAAAAAATGCAAAAAATCAAAAGTACACTTAAAAGTTTAAAAAATGGACCAAAACAATGACATAATTAAAAAAAATAAAATTGTAAAAGAAAAATAAAGTGATCCATAAATAAAATTATTGGCCTTTAACCTGACATAACATGAAATTTCCTCTTTATAATTTATGTATTACCATAATGACCTAAACCCATTTAAAATGGAAGGGTATGTGTGGATAAATGGATAAGGATCCATTTTGCCACCTCTGATTGTGTATAATGTTCCAAAAAAAATTGTGTATATTTAACTTCGTTTAATTTCTCAAAAATAAAAAATAAATAAAATCTAATTGGACGTCCAATTGAAGTTGACATTTGAACCCTTATATTTTTCTAATTCTAAACAACAACAATTTTTTTTTGTCAGATATAATTCATTTTGATTTAATTCAAATTGGACCCTATATTAACAAATTTAGGTCAATTGGGTTCTTTCCTGTTAACAAATAATATATTAACAAATTTAGGTCAATTGGATCCTCTTCTCTGTTAACAAATAATACAACAGTGGTCAATTTTTTGATAACCTAGAAAGAAAAGTTCCAAGTTTTTATTTAGATTGCTTTGATCTAACGGTCAAACCCTTACGGATACAATAGAAAGCTCATAAACCACATTTTATAAGGAGGTTCCAAAATTAGCCATGTTATTAGTGATAATGATAATAATTTTTTTTTAGCTGTTTGAAACAAGGGAGAGAGCAAGGGAGGGATGAGAGTACAAATCTTGCTCTCATTATCTGTATGTCCACACTTTTTATCACTTGAGCTACTAATAAGGACGATAATAATAACAATTTTATTACTCTCAGATTTTATAAACTATAGAAATCTCATTATTATAGCTTAATGAAAAAAAAATAGTAAAAAATAAAAAAGTAAAAACATCCTCCACTTAGCTTGCAAAAATTTTAAAAAAATAAACAATGACTTCAGACTCTGTTCACTTGTGTTTTACAACTTGCTTCTGTGGCAGTTCAGAATTAGAAGAAATTAAGAGCTGAAGATATTATTGTATAAATAAAAAAGGAGCTATTCATATGGATTAATATGCCATTGTCTATCCAGGTTAAAAGATCACTATTCAATTAAAAGAAAATACATTCTGTGATATCAACAAAACTAAAACGACACCAAAATTTTCCATAACATTGCTACACTTTCAGGTAACTGTCCTTACAGGAAAAGTGGAGCAATAAAAAAGGCTTTTTGCTCCTGTTCTGTTCTCATTAAGAACTTTTGGAGGCTATAAGCTTACAACATAATCCTTTTAAAACACATTCCAGGCATTCATAACCGTGATTTATATAGTCCAGCCATAACACTTACACTCCAGGTATCGGGAATTGGGTAGTAAGGGTTTCAACTCTTGTTTGGAGATCCAACACTTTACCCACCAAAGGAAAATCAGGGGATGCAACAAACTTCAAGAAATCTTGAAGCTTTGATCCCGATGCTGATTTTTTAGCTTCGATAGTTATCTGCACACCCTCATGAATAAAAACAGCCGTCGCTATAAATTCTTTCTCAGTGAATCCTCTTGTAGTCATTGCAGGTGATCCAATGCGAATGCCACCTGGAACTAGGGCACTCTTATCTCCTGTAGAATTCATATTAGTGAAAATAAGCATAAGGACGGTGGCAGAAGATAGAAAAAGCACAATAAGACCAATGGGCAAACCATGAACCTCACCAGGAACTGAATTCTTGTTGAGGGTAATAGATGCCATGTCAAGGATTTTCTCCACCCGAGCTCCATCAATGCCCTGTTGACGAGGAGATATTGATTCATCAAAGAGAAAAATGGAAGTATATGGCATTCTCCAAATATGATGTGCAGAACAGTTTGAATCATGATATAATTGCTATCAGTTCAAAACAGTAACTGTACTTCCTAAGACAAATTTCAGTATAAAAATCTTGGGCAATATGACACTCAAAAAAATTTAGAACATATTGAGCGTATAAATGGAAAAATTAAATTGTAAACAAAGATGGGGCTACATCATGAATTCAGCAATGATTCTGCTTAAAAATTGGATTGCAGCGATTGTATCTTATTATACTTAATATTCTAATGCAACAAAGAGGCAGTAAACTTACAAGTGGCCTCAGGTCTACAAGAACAAGGTGATTATCACTCCCACCAGAAACTAATTTATACCCTAATTCAACCAAGCGGTTTGCAAGAGCTCTGCAATTGGAGATGACCTTCAAGACACAAGTAAAAAAAAAATTAATTAATTAATTAAATGGAAAAGAACACACCCCTACCAAGCTGAAACATGAGTGTCCAATACCTGCTTTTGATAAGCTTGAAATTCAGGGGTTTGGGCATGTTTCAAGCAAACTGCTAGTCCCCCAATAGTGTGGTTATGAGGACCACCCTGCATCAGTTTCCATATGGTTTCAAAACTCGGTACATTCACAAATACAAAGTAGCTAACTAAATTCTGACGTAAGCTAGCAACTAGCCTGTAGGCCTGGAAAAACAGCATTGTTGATGGCAGACTCCAAATCAACTCCAAGAACAGGATCCTTTCTGAAGAAAATCATGCCACCTCTAGGACCCCGTAGAGACTGAAGAGAAACATGTGAACTTCTCAAACAATACGGATCATCATAGAAGAAAAAAACCAATTTTGACAAGTGGCATGGTTCCTGGGAATCTACTAGCAACACAATTTCAAGGCACTCCACCTCCAAAATGACATCTAACAGGATGAGACATGCTATGTACCACTCTAAACTTAAAATTGTAAAGTGTGAGTGGATTCAAACAGTAACAGCATGAAAGACAACTAATTCCAAGGTGTGAACTTACTTTGTGAGTTGTTGTTGTTACAATATCACAATACTCAAAAGGATCACCAACCACAGAGGCAGCAACAAGTCCACTTATGTGAGCCATGTCCATCATGAGAAAAGCACCAACAGCATCTGCAATCTTCAATTGATATTGATCGTGAATAGTTAGTACGTAAAGAATGAAAATATAGAAAGAGAGTAAAAAATAAGTTAGCATAAATTGACTGCACGTAGCCCCTACCTTCCTCATGCAAGGATAATCAAAATCTCGAGGATAAGCACTGGCACCAGCAATGATAAGCTTTGGTCGAAAGAGATTAGCTGTTTTCTCAAGCATGCCGTAGTCAACCAAGCCTGAAGGAGATGTGAAGAAAATTGTTATCCACCTAGGAAAAATGATAAACCCCTCAATCTAAAGCAAATATGAGGTTAAAGATGTATCACCTGTTGATTCATCAAGTCGATAAGGCATGGATTCAAAATAAATCGATGTGCCAGATACTCTTCGTTTAGGAGTCATGAACCCATGAGATAGATGCCCTCCATGCGGTAAGTCCAAACCCTAGGTTCATACATATAAAGCATGAGGATTTCTCCTTCAAAAAATTTGAAAAACACATTTAATTATGAAAAGCATCAATTAAAAAGAGTAAAGAAGAAAGCAATACCATTATCCTGTCATGTGGATTAAGAAGTGCTGTATAAACCTCAAAATTAGCAGGAGAACCAGACAAGGGTTGAACATTAACACCCCATTTGTTTCTATCTAAGTGAAAAGCATCCAAAGCCCTTTGTTGACATAGGGTTTCAAGTTCATCGATATGTTCATTTCCACCATAGTATCTAAGACATACAGTAAGATCGTCGGCTGAATAAAATGATCAAACATCTGCAACCAAAATAGAAAAGCACATAGTTGACTTAAATACGCCATGTTTTTACCTTTTTCCAGGTAGTCCTTCAGAATACTTATTTGTAAGGCATGAACCAACAGCTTCCATTACTGCTCGAGATGTAAAATTCTCAGAGGCAATAAGCTCAAGGCTTTTAAACTGCCTATTCTTTTCCTTGTTGATAATTTCATGCACCTCAGGATCTGCTTCACTGAGGCCATAATCTTTGAAGCTACTTCTACCACCTAGAATATTGAAATATAAAGTTCAATTTCACAAAGAGTCAGTCTAGCACAAGTCGTAATTTTGTCAAAAGATGCAGTAAAAAAAAACAAAGAACATAAAGTTCAATGTTAGAAAAAAAACAAAATCTATTTTACCTCCAATTTCAGGAATAGAGACGGTGGAGGGTGGTCTGTCAGTGATCAAGCTGCCTTCAATACTAATATATCGACAAGGTTTCACAGACTTGAGCTTAATCTGATGCGGATACCCAGCAAAACTTGACCCTTTTGGAAGAAAAGTGGATCCCTTTATCCAAACAGACTGTTGTAAAGAACCCACTTGAGCTCCACTGCAACCTTGCATTCTCTCTCACTTCCAATAATACTACAACACTTGACAAAGCTCCTGCACCATCAAAGAGGAACTTCTAATTTATTGTAACAGGCAACAGTATGAATTCAATGAATTAAAAACATTTGCTTATGTACATAAAATCCACTGAAGTTCAACATGAAACATTGAAATATCTGAAAAATTCGAAACTATGTATAAAAATTTTGATTAAAAGCTTAACAACAACAACAACAATAACAATAATAACAACAACTCGTATCAGAAAAGCACAAAAGCTATAAAAAAAAAAATAGAAGGCCAACACAATTTTGAAGCTCAAACCCACAGTTAAAAGAAAACTGCCATGAAAAAAACGTTCATGCCAAGAAAAAAAAACTCATGCAGAATGAAGTGTGGTATTTTGCATACCCATTAACCATCTAATATAACAAAATTCAGCGTGAGTGAGAGAAAGTCTTGTAATATTTTTAATACAAAAGAAAAACCAGAACCTCAAAATTATGTTCTTGCAATAGGATGATGATGATGATGATGATGATGATCCCTTAAGCAAACCACCGCAAGTGATGCAAGGCAATAAAGGAAGAAGCAAAAAGAACCGAAACGAGATGAGCTTATGCCGAGTAAGAGAAGGCCCACGAATCCCAAGGAATAGGAAACGGCGATCGTTTTGTATCCAGCCGGGATTGCCCTTAAAATGGCTGCCAAAACTGCTACTTTCCGCTTAACCTATTTTTAACTGGAAATCACTGCTGCTTGTGAACATAATGTATATTATTTTAAATTTTAGAGATTTTAAAAATAACATTTTTAATATTGTGTAATGTTTAAAAATTTTGATATCGGTACTATCTATTTTTTAAGAATGTATTTGATGGAGATTTAATCCTTTCAAAATAAATCACTATAACAAGGTACAAGATGTAATTTAGAAATTTAAAAATATCCATTTAGAAAGTAGAAATAAAAATGTATAATAAATTTATAGTAAAATCGGAAATAATAATAATATTTTTTATCAAAAATTAAATTACAAATTAATAAAATATAAAACAAATGAAAAATAATTTGATAGATTATAATAGGCCTAATTATCTAAAAAATTATGAACTTTTATACTTTTAACAATTTTAGCATATTCTTTCAAGTTTTTAAAAAAGGATACCGTATTATTAGTTTTTTAACAAAAATACTTTTCAGTTAGTTTTAGAGCTGATGTGACACCGGATATTTAAAAGCCAAAAAAATTTTGCTGACTCATGATGACCTAATTAGCTAAAAAATCCTGAACTTCTATACTTTTAACAATTTTAGCACATTCTTTTTAAGTTTTTAAAAAAAGGGTATCGTACTATTAGTTTTTTAACAAAAATACTTTATGGTTAGTTTTAGTGGCTTTTTTAGCTAATGTGGCAGGTGGCACTGGAGCTGATTTTCGTCCAACAAGATTGTTTTCTTCAATGACAAATCGCCAACTTAGGCACTTGTCTCTGACAATTGATGACTTGTGGACTACTGAGATTTGGCCGTGGGCTCTACTGATTCTCAAGTCAAATTTTATAGCTCCAATCCAACCGTTTTCAATATAGATTTTGCCAAGGAATGGTCAAGATGGGAAACTTTAACTCACTAACAGACCCAAATGGCCAGATCATGATTAATTGCAGGAAAACGAATTGAGTCATGCAATTAATTATTTACTTTTGTTATTAATTCTCCAATAATTCCATGCTGTTACTAGTATTCTGCCTATAAAAACTATAGATTCGAGAGCATAGTAACAACTAACCTAATGTTTAATTGCTTAGTTAATGGAAAAATTAAATTAGAATAATTGTTGAGATATTATATAATTTTTAAAACATTTCATTGTTGATTTTCATGTAATAAAAAAAATTATTGTTTTGTTGTCTCTATTTTTGTATATTCAATTGTCTCTGTTTTCGCTTCGTATTGTTGTTATTTTGATTCCAAAAATCTCTATAGTTTGTGTTGATTTATTATGTGGTACTGTTGCATAATTTAATTCTATTTGTTTGGTTTTTAAATATTTAATTCCATTTCAAATAGCTCCAGTGCTACGTCAGCCAAAAAAACCACTAAAATTAACCGAAAAGTGTTTTTGTTAAAAAACTAATAGTACGATACTATTTTTTAAAAACTTAAAAGAATATGCTAAAATTGTTAAAAGTGTAAAAATTCAGGATTTTTTAGATAATTAGGCTATGATGAGTCAGCAAATTTTTTTTTTTAAATATCCGGTGCCACGTCAGACAACTACGGTGCCACGCCAACTCTAAAATCAACTGGAAAGTGTTTTTGTTAAAAAAACTAATAGTACAATACTATTTTTTAAAAACTTGAAAGAATGTGCTAAAATTATTAAAAGTGTAAAAGTTTAAGATTTTTTAGGTAATTAGGCTGATTATAGTATTTGAAACCACACAATATTAATTTTTTATTTTCATATTTTAAATTTAAATTGAGATATAATGAAGATTTTACAGTTTTATTGTTGTTGTTGTTAGTAATAATAATAATAAGATTTGGAACCACAATGTTAATTTTTTTATTTTTTATATTTTAAGTTTAAGCTTTAAATTGTGATATAATAGACATTTCACAGTGTTACTTGTTAATTGAATAAATTGAAATTAAATAATGTTAACTTTTTTATTGCATATTTTAAATTTAAATTGTAATATAATGAATATTTCACATTTTTACTTGGTAATTGAATAATAACTAGCGTGCATCGCGCGGACAATTAATTTTTGTAAATATTTTTTGTGTATGAAAAAATGCAATATATAATAATATGTATGAAGTTTTTTTTTTGTTAAATGTTTTGAAATTATTGAATGACGGTGATTAGGATGAATGGAATTTGCTTAATAGAACACTTTGATAGTGTATTAAATATAAATGTTAATAGTGAAAAAATGAATTATGATTATGTAATAGTAAATAAGTAATGAATTAAAAAATGACTTTAGAGTTGAAATTAGATATTGAATTTGTCGTGAAATGAGTTAGTTTGAGAAATGAATTTTATGATTGTATAAATTGGTGAGAGGTGGGAATGAAGAATAGTGAAATTTCAAGATGGTGTTTATTAGAATGAAGAGCATGAATTCTTCATTGACTTTATTATTTTTAAAAAGTTTATTGAAACAGTGATGAGGTCATGGAATTCCTATGCAAATTTTCATAACCTCTAAGTCAACTTTGCAGTAGATGCATGTAATTGAAGTATTTTCTTGGTTGTGAACTGTCATCCAATCTTTATCCCAGTGTCCTTCTGTTATGCTCCAACATTTGTTGTAGAATGGTTGTCTTTGAGTTCTTTGTTTTTCCATAAGGATAGTCAACGATTCTTTGTAATTTGATATTAACGTTGCATTCTTTGTAAGAATTAGCTGATTGAATATATCTATTGCTTTGTGTGAGTCTGAGACGGACAAAGCTATAGCGTAGTTGTATAATGCTTGTGGTGTTGTAGATTCTGCTACCATTTTGAGTAAATGTAAGCCCATTTTCCTGTCATTGTAGCTGAAAAATAAATGGGAGCCCAAGTAATACATTGCTAATTGGTTTCCTGCCTTAACCAAAGTGTTGAGGAATCTTTTAGTGCTTTAATTGAAAGTGTGGAAGTTTGTAAGCCATGGCCATAGGTTGACATGTTTGAGCACATGTTGTTGATTTGCAAGCTTGTAGTAGAGTGTTGAGCTATGAAATGAAGGAAAATATATAAGAACATAAATTGTGGAATGGTGCAAGTATTATGATAAGTTAGTTACGAAGAGAATGACATATGTAGTAATTGAGTTAGAGATGTTGTGAAATATATACCTCATAGACATTGATAAAAATGCTTTGAAATCCTTTTGCACAAGAATGAATAATATTGTGACTATAATTTCACATGGAAATGCTGTTAATATTCTTTTAGTATTGAGTAACATATTTGTTTGTGTTTATGTTTGAGTGTTTTGTGTATAATGGATGTGAAAGGTAATGTTTGGAAAGGTAGGTGGGTCCATGTTTATATAGTGGTTGTGGGTTGTAGTTTTCCATTAATTGGGATATAATGTGATATAATTTTGAAATTTGAGTTGAAGGGGCACTTCAATGAATCTTAAATTTGTTCCTTATGGCTGTGGTTTTTGTACCTGTTTGTTTTCTTACTATGATTGTCGTTTGACCTGTTTGAATTTTAGTTTTGGCAGAAGACATAATTTTTTTTAGTTTGTTTTGTTTTCTTATTTGACGTTGAGTTGCATAGGTGACTATGTGTTTTCCATTTGGTGTACTTGTTATTACTGTGCACAACCAAAGAAATATAAGAAAGGGTTGACAATAATAGGAGAATTGAAATGGACATAAACGACATTGTGTGTGGGTGGTGCACAAAATGGTTTGACATTGGTAAATATGCAATTTAAGGGGGCATATTATTTAGATGGAAGGTTGTGTATAATTTATTAGATTTTATTGAAGTTCTTATAAAGGCTTTTTGTGTACGTGGCAGTTTTATTTGAAGAATGAAGTTGGAACAAATGTATATTGTAGTAAAGGTTTGCCATCTGCGTTGGTTAAACATTCATAAGGGAATTTAAAGGGGCATATTATTTAGACGGAAGCTTGTGTATAATTTATTAGATGTTATTGCATTTCGTACGAAGGTTTTTTTGTTTACATGGGAATTTTTCTTTGCAATCTCTGTTGGTTGAACATCCATAAGGGAATAAGAAAATGAATAGAGACAGAGGGGTAGACAAAAAGACAGAGAGAGAGTAAAATAAAGAGAAGTTTTTGTATCTATTGTAAGACTCTTGGCATTTGTCAGTGAAGGTTTTGAACATGTGATATAATGCAAAGATGCATAGTTATGTAGGGTATTTTAGTTGTTATTCTATTTAATTTTTGTTATGATTGTGAGTTTTTTATTATGAAAATGTTATTTTTATTTCCAAGTGTCTTTTATTGTTATTTGTGTGTTTTATATATGTTTTTAGGTTTAATTGGTGCATAGAAAGGACTTTGGAATCAATGGAATGAAATGTGAAGCTTGTAAAGCCAAAGTAAGGAATTTTTGTCCTGTGTCGAGTCGTCACTACGTGCCGAGTAATGATAGAGGCCGATGGTGCCGACTTGTGACATGGTGCCTAGTCATTCCAAGGAAGCTATAATTTTCCAGCTTTGCGCAGTTTCCATATTTCAGTTATAATTTCTTCTACAGACATCTAAATGAGGTGCTCAAAGTGCGTTAGAAAGATAACTCGAAGAGCTACAACTTTTATAAAGGAACCTTCTAGAGAAAAATTCATTTAAAAGGACAAAAATGCCTTTGAAGTTACTGCATTTGCATAAGGTTATGACTTTTCATGTCAAAAAGTGTCTTTCTAGTTTTGAGTCCTTGTAACCACCTCTAAGGTCTATATATAGATCATTTGTGACCTGTAGAGGGGAGATATAAAAAAAATTTGTGAAGATTACTTTGAAATAAATAAGTAGACAATTATTATTACTTAGTTTTTCTTGTTTTAGATTTTATTCTTTTATTTCTAGTATTTTGGAATACTAGTTGAAAGAAGACAAGGCCACAATATGCAAAAGAAAGATCATTTCCAGAAATCAAATATTAGAAGATATTGCAAAAGGGTTTTACCAACTCAATCTCTTTCTTTTATGTTGAATTTAATTATCTCTTGATTGAATTAACTATGTATTTTGGCTAAGTCTTTTATGAGATTTACAATGATTAATTAAATAAGAATTATATATCCAACTTGCTTTATTGATTTGATTTCAATTAGTGCAGAATTTATGTTATGTATGTTTGATCACCATATATGATGTTTTAGTCAAAATATTCACAATGAGAGTTAGGGTATTTTGTTGGTGAATCGAATTATTTGCAATGAGAGTTGGAGTAATTGTAGAACATAATTGAATTCATTTAAGTAATGAATATCACTTGGAGACAAGGAATTTATCTTAAGGGAAAAAGTATTAGTGTAATATGTTTATTGATTTTCTTTTATCTTTGCATTTCATGAGAATGAGTGTAGGTATTGGAAGAAAATACTTTTAATTGTTAAAGACTTTAGACTAATTTCCAGTCATTAAGTTTAAGGATATTTATTTAATAAATTCTTGTTTGATTAACATTGCAATTCTCCTTATTATTCTTTGTTTAAAACTTGTAATAATAATTAAAATAATTAGTGGTAGAATAGTTTTTGTTCTTTTTAATTATTAATATCATTTTGATTTTTCTTGCCTATCCATCTAAGTATCTATACGGTTAATATAAAGTTTA
>CATIWM010172661.1:0-14036 GCA_949671775.1 Mallotus repandus
ATTCACCAATCAACAAGGGTTGAAAAACTCTTTCTTTCATCTCCTTCTTCTTACTCTCGCCCTCGCTTCTTCCTAGTTCATCTGGTTTTGGGAGGGGGGGTTTCTCTGGCAATTTTTGGTCAAAAAAACCTCCTCTCCACCCCATTCTCTTGCTTTTAACCGTAGATCTAAAGTTTTTCTTCAGATTTATTATAGTTTTTCTTCATATCTTTTTTATGAATAAATTGTTAAGAGTTTACTTCTCCTTATTGTTCTTGCAATGGAGATTTGTATTCATTTTGAAGAAATTTCGGCTTGATCTACTAAAAATACGAAAGTTTCTACACAAGACTTCCAGATCTGTCAAAGTGAGCTTGAATGCCACCCATTTGCAGAAGGTATCGATGTTTTGGTCCGATCTACCCAGAAATCAAGCATTTGACCGATACATCTCCATGAATGGAAGCTATATGGATGCTAAAATTTTGTGTTTCCTTCACTTAATTTTTAAGTGTATTTTGATCTTGGTTTTCTCTTGGGTACAAATCTTGTATTGATAAGTTTATTATGTTAGTATTTTGTTCTGTTCTTGTTTGGACATGTTAGTAGTTCTACCGATATTGGTAGTTTTTATCAGTGTGTTGTATGATTTGTATATGAAATTTCGCTAGTAATGATATTCTCTTCTTCAAAACAAACGAAAGAAATGAAACATTAAAATTAAAGAAATTTTATTAATATATAATAGTTATGATATAAAACCATTTGGTAGTAGCTCTAATGCTTCCATATCAGCCATTGATACATGAGGACAAATTTATTTATGCGAAAATCCTACAAATATAAACCATCATTTGCAGCCAACCAAATACAATTTGTGGTATGGCACATTCCCTGAAGTTCTACGTCCTGCCAATAGACTTTGAAGACGCCATGGCCAGGAGCCCACTCCATGTCACAATTGAATACTGTATCTCCAAGTATGCTTGTGCGAAAACTCCAGTCTAAATGGCCATATACTGGAAGTCTGTGTTGCCCTAAATCATCGTCCTTCGATGAGCAATGGCTGTTCAAGATGTACTTGCCACTTAGCATATTGACAACGTGCACGTGAACTTTTGGTCTTGCATTAACAAAAGGGTCGTTCATAGCCATAATAGCCAATATGATGAGCAGCACTCATGTTTTTTCGCTTGTTCTTGCTGCTACTTCTCTACTTGGTTGCTATGTAGGGTTGAATAATTCTAGTTAAATGGTGCACAAAGGAAGAGGAGAATGTGGGGTTAGCATTCTTCATTTATTTACTTTTCCATTTTGCAAATCTATGCCTAACAAATGCTTAATAAGTAGAACACTAATATTGACAAATTTATAGTCTGACTTTATAAACATTTTAACTTGTAAAATTTCTATTCTTTAAACACATCTATTTTTCCTCTACGCTTCTTAGCCAAAAAAAATTCATTTACAATCCTCATAATTCTTGTAAATTGTCATTTTAGTGATCTCACTTTTTAACATTCTTTTATTATTTTAAGATATAATTATTATTAATATTATTAATTTATTTACACTTATATATTCTAATTAAATTAAAATTAGAATCACAAACATATTTTAAATTTTTTAATATTTATTTTAATTTAAAATTAAAACTATTTTATTTACATGCATAGACTTGATTAATATATATTTAAAAATAAAATAGCACTTATATCTTTATAAATAGTTTAATATCATATATATTAATTCTATACAAGTAAATAACAAAATAGATAATCAATAAATAAGTATTCGGTCAAATGATAGATGAAAACGTGATTTATTTGATTTATATGATTTATGACTTTATGAATAATAAAATATTTTAAATTTTTTTGGAATTATTAATTGTTACTTAGAACAAAATATTTATGAATAAAATTATAAAATAATAATTCTCATTATTTTTTAATTATTATTTTAATTAAGAGAAAGTAAAAATTTAAAAGTATTTTTATTTATAATAATTAATTTGAGTTATAAGTTGTAAATATAACTTGTTAATATTCACTTATTTTAATTTTAATTTTAATTTTAAAATATTATATATATATATATTGTTTTGAATAATGTCTATTTAATATTAAATGGTCATTTAATTATTAAATTTAAATTTTTATACTTGACAACGTAGACTTCATAATACTTTATAAATTTATTACTTTTGTAATATGATTTTTTTATGATTTTATAAACATTATAATATTTTTAATTATTAAATTTAAATTTAGAAGCCTCTCCTAATTTTGTTTTATTTTTCATTTATTATCCTTTCCTTTAAAATTTTATTTAATTGTTTTCATAGAATAGTGCACCAAAGAAACATAAGATGACTTGAATAATTAATATGGCAATGATTTATGGATCACTTAGATGAACTATTGAATTGAACACAGAGAAACATGGTCAAACGTTATGTCTTTAGCAAGAAAAAGAACAGCATAAATCTAACGAAAATTTAAAAAATAAATAAAAGCACTGCTAAGAATGATGTTCCTGTGACGTTTGCCCTGCAATAAACCATGCAATCCTCTTCATTTGAACAGCAAACTCAAAAACACTGTCAAATAATCAATTGATTGGTTGTTCCTTTACAAGAAAATTTCCCAAAAAAAAAAAAAAAAAAGTGATTAGCCCAACAATCATAAGGCTAGAAACCAATTAATTAAAAAAATGGGGAAAATTAACAATTGGGTCAAGGAATGGAGGAAAAAAAACAATAACTCCAAGACACATGTACAAAATTTCAAACAGATATAGAACGGAGATCCTCCAATACTTGTCTGATGTTAGGTCTCTCATTTACTGGGAGAATACACCTCAATGATACAGCAAGCAAATCATCCATTGCTTGTATGGGTTCTTCTCCACCCGCAATATCTCTGTCGATACAGTCCATTCGTCTTCCTTCTTGATCACATAACCTAACCCAATCTGTAAGATCAACTGCTCCGGATTGACCTGATATGATGTCACCGGCACTTCTTCTGGTTAACAATTCCATTAGGATCACTCCAAATGCGTAGATATCAGCCTTAAATGAGGGTGTTGGTTTGGATGCATTAGCAAGTTCTGGAGCACAGTACCCCAGTGCTCCTAGATTCAATATCTGCTCTGCAATGCCAGAAGGTGTCATCAAGCGGTGAAGACCATAATCAGTAAGACGAACATTATACTCAGGACCTTCAAGGAGTATATTTGTTGGCTTCAAATTTCCATGCAGCATGCCTCTATCATGAATGTACAGCAGACAACGAGCAAGATCAACAGCAACGTTTAGTCTCTGGCTGAATGATAACAGGGCGTACCTCCGAGGTGTAGACTCTGCATGACATATATTGTTGAAATACTCTATTAACTAAAACAAACGTTCGTTGAAATTTTAGATTGCAGCACATAATTTATAAGCATGTGCAACTGCAGACAGAAAAATGGATATAATGAATCAAGAGTTTATACCACAATTTTTACAAGGAAAACTCAAAAGCTTTGCACCCATTCCAACCTCTCGAAAATCAGCACTAAAAGAATATGAATACCACTCTATAGATCCATCATGATATCGCTCCAGAGATCTCACACTAAATTTGGCCCCAGAAAATTGGTAGGCAAAATTGAGAACTTTTTTGTTTGTCAGAAAAGGACTATCTATATCATCTGCATACGATTGATTATGTCAAATACCCGTAACAATCAACAATTGACTACTGGGCCAGATGCCATCCGATCGTAGGGAAAACACCAGTCCACATCTCAGGTCATGACAAACTGACAATTATATCTAAAAACAGAAGCTTATAACTTCCCAATTAAAGACCAGCTATTTTTACAATATTTGCATTTGTACATCGATATAAACTTAAACCCTTTTTCCATAACCTTGATACCCCAGAAGTGATGTCAAATCCAAAAGCAAATAAGACCCACGAATTTGCAAGGGTGAAAACATACACACACATGAACAAATAACAAGCACCAGGCTTCAAACTGATTTCAACTTCAGTCATCATTTAGTTGCCCACCTTACCTAACCACTGCACATCAGGATGTATTTAGACTGTCCTGAAGAAAATGCAGCCAAGAAAAAAAAAAAATCTCATGTCCCACTATACATCTCAATTCATCATTCAGTGCACAATCTCTAAGTTTATAACCCAATAATCTGGCACTGCTAACCAATATGGGTGCATTGTTATCAATCACTCTTTACTCATGTGCTTATTTCTATACAACTGAGCGTCATTAGTAAGGCAGATCTAAATTTTTGGCAGAATACAAGAAACAGGAAGCTCCCTTGGGGGTATAGAGACTTGCATCCCTGGCTCCTAAACCAACTGATACCTTCAAGAATTAAAAGCTTAATTTTCATATAAATTTATTCAAACATCTTCTCAAAATTTTGATGGTAGTCACTGTTCCCCTTAACCCATTCATATAATGAAAACCAGTCTTTGGCCCCACATCGTTATTTTTGTTTAAAGATTGCCTCTGGTTTTCTCCTGATCCAAGGATAGATTAAAAATAACATAAAAAGAAAATCAAAAGGAATGGATAACTTAAAATGAAATCCAGAGGACAAAATATCAAAAGGCTTGAGCAATATAGCTAAACAAAACTAAAACTGCACGGTATGTGCTTCTTTTACCCATTATAATGCTATTGATTAATCTTTTTTCCAGGGTTAACACCAAAAGTCATGTTCTTATTTCAGTACTTAAAATTTGTTTCTTTATCTCTATGCATCAGTGATCCTTTCACCGTTCGTCTGCCCAGTATTTCCGACATCATTATCCAATAAGACACCTATGGATATAGATAGTCACAAGTGATGCTACAGCAGATCTATTGACAACCTAGCATGATTTACCCAAATCCATTCTCAGGATCAGAAAAAGTGGATCATTAAATTAGCATGACAAACCATCAATCTACAAGTATTTCACTGATGAAAGCACATCACAAACACCCTGCAGTTTCCAGATACCCACTGGATTTTGCATCATCACCTGAAGGACGAAGGACACTTTCCGAATTAAATGTGACAAAATTCCCCATTATTTTGGAACAATTTCAGCCGTTTAAATAATTACAGTTTCTTATTAAAAAAGAGTTACACGATAGGGTTTTTAAAAGTTCTCATCAATTTATTAAATTCCAATCAAATTCTAGTCATATATAAATAGTCTGCTAGTCTAAAATGCTCAGTTTGGTTACACTGCTTATTGCACACTATTCACCAGAAAACAGGTTCCCAGACAATTGATAGACGCTGACAAATTCCATGATGTCAGAAACCTGTTGCACTAGACAATAATAGGTTCCTGATAAAACTTAGTCTAGTACGGTGGTTCCACAACTAAACTTGTCCGAGTCCATCTCCTGCCCAAACTCCCAACCTTTTCCGCCTCCTAAGAAGTTCATAACCTTCCATGACACCTCCTCACACTAATCCATAACCAGGGTAACAGGCAGGACAATACATTCTATTTGATGGTAGCACAGAGCCAGTAAGACAGGAAGTAGTAATTCTCGTGTTAGTTGAGCTCAGTTATGTGCTCTATCATGGTTCCTAGTACTCCATGCACATGCAAATAGCAATTATGTCATATATAATTGCAACTTGCAAGGTAGAGAACAATAGCATATATTGTAATTTGTGCAACAAGATCAATTAGACAACCATCTCAAGTTCTTATACAACAACATTGACAGGCCTTCGCATTATCGCTGCCATGACTCACCATGCCCAAAGAAATGAAATGAATATGCAGCACAAATGCCACTCTGTATATAGAAAATTAAGCAATATTTAAGACGGTAAAAGTGACATTTTAACAAAAGGGTGACCAGAAAATAAATTCTTACCATACAGATGTAGGGCTAAGCTGTCCCCATGGATATAGTCAGCTAAAAGAAGTCTCTCTTGCTCTCTAGGCCCCCAATAATATGCTCGGAGAGGAACAATATTTGTATGCTTGACAGAGCATATTCTCTTAACTTCCTTCGCAAATTCCTTCTTATGTTTGACCAGTCCCACCCGCAACCACTTCACAGTCAACATGTGTCCGCCATCAAGAGTAGCTTTGTATAGAGTTCCATGACTGCTTCTTCCCAGAACTTCTGCTGGAGCTCGAGATAACTCCTCTGCAGTAAATGCTAGTGATGCATCCAGAAAGAATAGTTCTCCAGCTAACCGATCTGGTGAATAGACATCCAATTTCACAGATTGTTCAAGTGGATCAACAAAACGGGGTGAGGAATTTAACGGAGAGGCTGGAGAGGAATTCCTTCCAGATGTAGAGGGACAATTTTCTAGCACATTAGGCCTTGATGCAGAACCCGCTGCTATACCCCCAGGTAATTCATGCTCAACAATTTCATTTCCAAATTCTGTCTGACCAGATAATGACCTTGAATTTGACATGAGTAGATGATCATTCGAAAAACTCAATGAAGTCGGCGGATGGTGAACATTTGTGTGAAATTTGAAAAGGGAAGATCGTGCAGATCGTTCAACCTTGGAATCTTCCCCTGTAGTTTGGCCACTAAATTCACTCCTTCCATGAAAGTGCTTTTGTTGTGCCCGATGATATGCCAGAAAAACCAAAATGCCCAGAGTAGTTACAACTGCAGCAATGATAATTCCTATAGTAGCATGATGCTTTGAGCTGTGATGTTTGCCTTGGTTAGGAAGTTGATCTGGAACAGAATGTGTTGATTGCCCCCCATTTGGAAAGATAAGCAAGAGATTTCCAGGCTGAAATGAATCAAAGCCAAATTTTTTTCTCAAATTCTCTGGAACCACGCCACTTAGATCATTATAGGATGCATTGAATCCAATTAAGCTGGATGGAAGATTATCAGGGATTTTACCCTTGAATTTATTGTTAGATAAATCAAGGTACTGTAAGTAGGTAAGCTTGCTCAATTCAACAGGCAGCTCTCCAGTCAAATCGTTGTTTGAAAGGTTCAGCAATTTGAGACTCACCATATTACCTATATCTGAAGGCAATCCATCAGTCAAGGAATTGTAGGAAAGATCAAGATACTCCATCTTTGAATAAGGAGGTAAAACTAATAATTCACCCACATGAGAGCCTTGCAGAGGAATTGGCCCTGTAAACAGGTTTCTTGAAAGATTCAGGTTTGTCAAAGTCATTGAAGTAAAGAAACCACCTGGAATTGTTCCACTAAGTTTATTTAAACTAAGGTCAAGTGCAGACAATCCAGAACTGGCCCCCCATTGAGGCGGCAAAATACCTTCTAGGGAATTATTCCTAAGAGAAAGTTTGCTTAATCTAGTAAACTGAGAACTTAAGTTCGGCAAACTTCCTGACAACTTGTTTGAACTCAAATCAAGAACCTCTAGACTTGCTTCCCAATTCTGCATAACAGACAAGTCACCAGAGATCATATTTCTACTCAGATCCAAGACTGTACATCTCTCAAGGGAAGTCGGCAAAGAGCCTGATATTTCATTTGAGGAGACAACCAAAGTATTCAGAGTTGTAGAATTAATTCCATGAATAGAACCTGCAGATGAATAAATGCTAAATATCAGATAGATACCATACGGCATTACGTCACCACGGAAGGAATAATTCCTTGCATAGAACGTGTGCAAATATAGATTTTTTAATATTGGCAACTGAAGATATAGCACTGAGTTGTAATGGCAGAAGAAAACCATAATATCCTTGAGCATTTAACCTCTATGTTGTAGTGGCAAAAGAATATTGTGATTCCCAGAGCAATTTAATCTCATGGTATCAATGCAAGTTCCTGTGAGACAATATTTTATCCCCAAACCTAATTATCATAACTTCTAATTATGGCTTCCTTTACCATAGATATCTAACAAACTGCAACGTGTTGACGAATGCACAGAGCACTCTAATTATGGTTTTCTTTACCATAGATATCTAACAAACTGCAACGTGTTGCCGAATGCACAGAGCAGATACAGTGGTTTCAACTCGTTTTCCTGAACTGCAATAAATCTTTACCAGGTTAATGCACCGACCCTAAAGGTCTACAATTGTCTTTAAAAAAAAAAAAAAAAAACAGATCACTTTGCTTAATCCATTCATAACCACAAATATAGACTAGCCACTTCATTCAAAGCGCATAGAGTTACTTTCAAAGGGAAAAAAGGCCAAAAAGAGAGGGAAGGAAGAGTCAAATTCCAGATTCTCATCCCAAAATAACAAGCAATCCTAAATGCTAACATCACATGTAAATATATATTTAATCTTAAATTTGGTTTAAATTCATCATTATTACTCCATTTGACTTAAATACTCCAATCAAACGTCAACAAGAAAATAGAGAAAAATTGAAAAAAAAATAATAATTGCAAAGATGAAGATTTAGCTACCTGTAAACCCATTGCCACTAAAATCCAATTCTTCAATTGGCATCGACCCATTAAACAATTCCTCCGGTAAAACCCCAGACAACTTATTATTCTTCGATCTCAACACCCGTAATCTCGGCAAGGACCCAAGTGGAGGTAACTTCCCATTAATCTTGTTATCACTTAAATCCAAAACCTCCAAATTCCTAAACAACGCAATGACATCTTCTCTCAAAAACCCACCAGTCAATTCATTTCCACTGAAATTAACAAACTGCACAGTGTTAGCCAGCCCAGAAACATTCTGTACGCTGAGACCATCAAGCTCACCATAAAACACATTATCACTCAAATCCAAATGCTCCAAATTAATCAATTCACTTAGAACCTCTCTAACATTACCTGCAAACTTATTGGAATGCAAATCTAAAACCTTTAGTTGCTGCAAATTCCTAAATGATACAGGTAATCCAACTGGAAACCCACCTTCAAAACCATTTCTTGATAAATTTACATACTTCAAATTCCACAACTCTGCGATCCGTCCCGGGATCGGACCAGAAAAATTATTGTCAGACAGATCCAAATACTGAAGTGAACTCATGGATCCTAATGTGGGTACTATTCGACCCGTGAAATGGTTACCAGAAAGAGAGAGATTTTGGAGGGATTTGAGGCTAAGCAAAGTCGAAAACTTCAAGTCACCGGAGAGACTCAGGCAGTCTAGGGTAATGGCGGTGATTGAATTGGTAGTTGGGTCGCAAGTGATACCGGGCCAGGAAGCGGGGCAGGTATCTAGGTCGGGTAAAGAAGAGAAGTTCCATGAAGAGAGGATTTTATCTAGTGGGTCGGAGCTTATACCTTTTGCGAATTCGAGCAAGGATCGGAGCTGGTCCGACTGAGCAGAAGATACAGTGAAAAAAAAGAGTGAAGTACAGAGAAAAAGAAAAAAACAGAAACAAGAAGAGAAACTCATTTAGAAAAAGATAAAAAAAAAAAAGAACTCTAATCAAACATTTCAAGAACCAGGAAACCCTAGAAAATGTGAAATCAAGGAAGAAGATAAAGGGATTAAAAATAAAAAGGGTCCGTTAAAATGGCGGTTTAAGGGTCAGGTGGAGAGTGCTGGTTGGTGGGAGTGAGTAGCTACAGACTGTAAAGGAGAGGACACGAACACAATCCAACTCCTTCCCCTTCTCTCTCCTCCTCTGATGCTGCTGCTGCTCCTGCTCCTGCTGCTCCTCTTCTCTTTTCTCCGTCTCTCTGTTACTGTTGTTGTTGCTGCTGCTGCTGATAGTATGCGTTTTTATTTGGGATTATGAATATTACAATATCATCCGAAAACAATATTTGTTATGATGTTGACCTCACATTTATTGAAATTATTGTAATTTTAACCCTTTTTTAACTATTTTTTTGAGAATAACCTTTTTTTTTAATGAATTGATGAGTCACTATCTAAATTTTCATGCGGTATTTCGTTATTAATGGAAAATATTTTTAAAAAATAAATAAAAATATCACTATGAGGATTTATATATATTTTTTTAAAAATGCAGAAATATAATTGATGCATTATAATAAATTGTTGATTTTAAATTTTCTCTATAAATAAAAATATCACAATTAGCTTTCTTTTTAAGTTTTATGCATTTTTAAGATACAATAAATAACCAATAATGGTTTTGCACATCAAAGTTCTAACTATGGATTCAAAAGAAATGAAATATATTCATTTCTAAGTTCAAGGTTGATATTATAAAGAGTGCTAGAATTCTAATTTAAAAGCAAAAAAAATAAATAACATGAGGTGATTTTGTGACTATTTCTTACGAAATTTGATGATTCAATTTAATTTATAATAATTCAAAATCAATAATTATAATTCTGTTGTAACTATATATAAGAAAAAGTACAAATTGAGATTTTAAAATGTTCCTATAATATAATAATTTAAGAGTTAAATTTCTAATTTTATATATTAAAATGTAAGAGACGTAAATATGATATAACATACAAAAAGTTTATGATTAAATGACTTAAAAATGTTTTAATTGTTTAAAGGACTTCACTCTTCAACATGGATTAAAATTACTATGTTTGAAATAGAGGGAGCTGAACTGATTTTAAATATAACATTAAGGAGTTATTTGTAATTGTTGTTATTTCTATCTTCAGTTTTGTTAGTTGTGGGACCCGTACACGTGTTTATTTTGTTTTAACGGCGTTAAGTCGACGTGCGTTTATTTATTCTTTCTGTTTTTGGAATGGTCACTATTTGGAAATGGAGGAGAGATTTTTGGCTGATCTAATCCAACTCATCATCTTGCTGTATTTTTATTTTAGACCGTAATTTATACTTTATTATCTAATTAGTGATTTTTTTTTCTTTGAACGAGTAACGTTTAACCAACTATTTTGAAAGGTATAATTTCAAATAAAATTACTTTTAAAATTAACCTACTAAAATAATTGATATTTACCAAAATATAATGTTAAATTAGATGGTGTAAGAAATTGATGTAAAAATTATTTTATTAACAACCGTTATAATTAACTAATAAAAGTTATTTTTATTTAAGCAATATGTGTATGCAGTCATTTTATATTAATTATTTTAATAATTTTATTATCATTGTGATTGTATTTGAGTCAAACTAAATTAGTTATAATCTTATTTTGGGATATTTAAAATTTTTATAATTAAGTTCAAATTGAAATAAATTAATTAAAGTCTAAAAAATTTTGTATGGTTGGTTTAAATTAAAAATTGACATAAAGGCATTAGAAATGTCATTTTCATTTTAAGAATAAGAGGGAGCTTATGTAAGACCTTCAAGGTATACATACCTTCAATGTTTTAACAATTGGATGAAAAATATTAAATATTAACCATTAGATTGAATTGGAAAAAAAAAGGCAAAATCTATATTAAAGTTTCTAAGTTTATCAACTTTTTAGCTTTAGGCTCCTAAAGTTTTATTTTGTATATCTAAACTCTCGAACTTTACAAGTTTAAAATTTTAAACCCTTATATTAATTTTTTAACAAAAATTAATCTCTAAAGTTTTATATTTCTAACATTCATACCATTTTTTACCTTTTAACACTTATATCACTTTTAAAATTTTTTCAATAGAAAAAAATAAATTTACTTATTTTAATTTCTAATATTTTAAATTAAAAACATAAATTTATATATATTTTTAAATATTTTTAAAAATAAATAAACAATTTAATGTTAAGATAAAAAATTATAATAAAACTATTGTTTTTCAAATAAAATATTATGATGAAAATGAACAGCATAATTAAAAGAGATTATGATAAAAAATATTTTATAATTCTTCAAAATTTAAATTTTATATTTTTAATACATTTTTCAGTTTTTTGTACAAAATTTTAATTAAACTATTGTGAATAATTTTTTTATAATATAATATAATTTTTATAAATAGTGGATACCAATGCATGTCTGTATATCACCAAAAAACGGTGATAGATTTTCCAACCAACTCAAACTTTTTATAACTGTTATGTTAACCTTCATTTTTTTAATCATACATTTTGGGTACATGAAAAAAATTTATATTATAAAAATTTACTCACAATAATTTAAAATATTGTAAAAAACAGTATTGTTATTATATTTTTTTTAATTTTAGCATAATAGAATTAACTTGTTTATTTATTTTAAAATTTTAAAATTATTTAAATATATTTATAATAATTTAAAATATTAGAAATTAAAATATGTCAATTTATTTATTTCCGGTGAAAAAATTTTAAACGTGATATAAGAGTTAAAAGGTAAAAAATAGTATGAATGTTAGAAATATAAAACTTTAGGGACCAAAAGGAAATAATTTTTGTTAAAAATTGATAGAAGGGTATAAAATTTCAAATCCGTGAAGTTCGAGGGTCTAGATATACAAAATGAAATTTTAGGGGCCTAAAGCTCAAAAGTCAACAAATTTAGGGGCTTAAATATAGATTTTACCAAAAAAAATAACCTACAACTTGCATCCATATATAACGAAAAATAATTTTGTTATGAATATACTTTTTTTTAGAACAATAAATGGAGACACTTTTTTCATGATGTGTCAGAATCATTTGACACAAGAGTAAGATCAACCTCTTCATTACTCAAATTAATTTGTGGAGAGTCATAGTGAGTCTCACAGCCATCAAATTGATCATTGTACCCTTCATTACCTCAATCCAAATTATCACTTATATTTATAACATCCTCTTTTTCAAAAATGTTATCCTACTGATCAGGCATAATCTGCATATAAAATCATAATATATATGATATATGATAGACTTATGGTGGACCATAAAATGATATAGTCCACCATAAAATATCAAGTAAAACCAGAGAATATATATTTCAATAAATTTCTTATAATGGTTGACCAAAAAGTAATATATATATATATATGTATGTATGTTATATAATTACAATTATGGAAACATAATAAACAATAAAATTATACTGATGCATGTTGATTGGTATAGGTTGACCATAAGCTATCAAGTAAAAAAAAAAATTGGTTGACTATATTATATTAACATGTACAAATCTCATTTTTTTCTATCAATTTGAATCACAAAACCAATCAAAAGGTAATAATCAAACTCAATTGTAAACTTATAAAAATTCAGAAACTTACCTGAACTATAAATTGGATGGTAGTTGAATCTTAAAATTGAAAGTGATGGTTAAATACAAAGGATTGAAAGTAATAATTGAATTTGAGAGGTTTATGGAATTGGTGACTCTGACCAGTGATTAAATCTGAAGGAATAAAAGTGATGATACAATTTCAGTTTCTTTCATTTGAAAAACTTTCAAAGTAAGAATATAGTTTTTTTTTTTAAAAAAAAAAAGAGTTTGAAAAGTGTTTAAAATAAGGTGAACTTTTTTTTAAACAGTGAACATTCTTGTTAGACAATGTTTATTTGATATGAGTATCTACTGGTTAACCTATTATTGTAGGTAACTTTTTTTAAAGGTTTTTTTTTTTTAATTTTTAATGGTAGGGATACCTTGAAGGTATTGTAGAATTTTCCTAAGAGGAATAATATAATAATTTTATCATATAATTTTTTAGATAACAAACATATCTTTATAAATATTTAAAATTTTAAAAATCAATTCTTAAATTTATACAATAGAAACTAAATCTTTGATTGTATTACTTTAAATAGAGTTGACTTAAAGATTTTTTCCAATATTAAGAAAATATCCCTAAATCAATTATTTCCACCTACTAAAAAATTATTTATTTATTTTGTCAAATTTATAACTTCACCCTAAAACTTTACATGATTAATTTTCAATGCCCCTTAATTTTTATTATTTTTATTCAATATTTAAATTTTATTTTGAATCCATTTAACCTCATCATATATGAAATTATCACATTTTAGAAACACAAATTGATATGAATATAAAAAAAAACTTATGTGGACTGAAACAATATTTAGTTTAAGAAAATAGTATAACGTAACAGAAAATGATATAACGTAACAGAAAATGAATATTGTTGCAAAAATGTAATTCTATTGTTATTGAATTGTAACTGTTGCTTATGTACAAGAGTTTATTGTTAACTAACTAAAAAATATTAACCATCCAATACAATTCTGC
>CATIWM010172671.1:0-11411 GCA_949671775.1 Mallotus repandus
TATTCTAAATAAACTAAGAAATAAGAGTTCAAACCTAACCAAACTAGGAAATAAGACTTCTAAGGCAATTAAAACACAAATTTGCCTTTTTGAAGGCCTAAACATTCAAATTTTCCCAAAAACTAACGTGCATCACAAGCAAAGCTTGTGTCTTTGAATCATGAGTCTGTTTTCGATCAAACTAGCTTTTGGAATCACTGAAATTCGAAACTCCAAAATTATAGTTATTTACAAAACTGCCACTGCTACAGTTTTTGAAATTTATCTAGGAATCTAATTGCTTGTTCTTCTATTAATCTATCCACATAATTCGTCCATGAATCTGAATCGTCGGATGAATCACCTCCATAAGTAATTAGATGCTTAACATTAAAAACATTCGCAGTTCGAATGTGACTAGGCAACTTCAAACGGTAGGCATTAGGGTTGATCTTCTCAACAATTTCAACCGGTCCAATCTTCTTGGCAGACATCTTATTATAATCACCTGTAGGAAATCTCTCCTTAGTAAGAACTGCCCACACATAATCCCCCACATCAAACTCGACATACCGCCTCTTCTTGTCAGCAGCCTACTTATATTTGGAAGCAGCTTTGGTCAAATTTTCATGGACAGCCCTATGAACATCCTGTAACCCATTAACAAAATTCTCTGCCTTGCCATGAACTCTTGTTCTATCTGGAAGAGGAATCAAATCTAGCGGCCCTGGTGGTACAACTGAATACACCATAGCAAAAGGACTAAAACCAGTACTTCGATTGATTGCATGATTGTGAGCAAACTATGCTTGGCACAACTTTTGATCCCAGCTCTTTACATGTTCACCTGCTAAGCACCTCAACGGATTACCTAAACATTGATTCACCACCTCAGTTTGCCCATCTGTTTGTGGATTATAAGCACTGCTGAAATTAAGCTGTGTGTTCACTATCTTCCATAGACTTTGCCAAAAATGACTAAGAAACCTGGTATCTCGATTAGACATAATAGATATAGGCAATCCATGCAATCTATAAACCTCTTGCAAGAATAATTGAGCCACACGAACAACATCTATGGTTTTTTTACAAGGAATAAAGTGCACTATCTCTGAAAATTGATCAACTACCACAAATATGGAATCATTACCTCGCTGTGTGCGTGGTAATCCTAGCACAAAATCCATGCTGAACTCCACCCAAGGCTGTGAAGGAATTGGCAATAGCATATACAAACCCGTATTAGACGCTGTCCCCTTAGAAACCTGGCAAATGCGACACCTCTGCACCAGCTTTTCAACTTCTTTGTGAATAGTAGGCCAAAAATACTTAGCCTGTACCAATTGCTCAATCCTGTCTCACCCTACATGTCCTTCACCATGCAACTGTTTAATAATTTGCAACCACAAACTACAATCTAGAATGCATAGTTGGTTACCCTTAAACAGAAATCCATCATGCAACAAGAAATCTGTTCTTTCACCTACTTTAACCTTAGCCACAATAGCAGAAAAATATGGGTCAGTTTCAAATAATTCTGTAAATGAGTTAAAACCAGGAACCTCAATGGATGTTTTAGTCAACAAAGTCTTTCGCCTGCTCAACGCATCAGCCACTCTGTTGGTAACACTTGACTTATGATTGACCACGAAAGTAAATCTTTGAAGATAGGCAACGTAATTCACATGCCTAGCAGAAATCTTATCTTGTCTACGTAAATGTTTCAATGCCTCATGATCCGTATACAAGATAAACTCCCACTGAAACAAATAATGACGCCAATGCTTAATAGCCTGAACCATAACATAGAATTTGACATCATAAGTGCTATAACACAATCTGGGCCCTGATAACTTCTCACTGAAATACGCCACTGGTTTACTATTTTGACTCAAAACAGCCCCAATTCCCACCTTAGAAGCATCTGAATGCAACTCAAAAGGCTGATGAAAATTTGGAAACATTAAAATAGGAGCTGTAGTAAAGCGTAATTTAATCAACTCAAACGCCTTTTCTGCCTCATCCGTCCATATAAACTTTCCCACCTGCCTCATGCAATCAGTAATAGGTGCCATAATGCTGCTAAAATGAGGAATAAAACGCCTATAGAATGATGCCAATCCATGGAAACTCCTCACCTCAATAATGGTAGTAGGTCTTGGCCAATGTTTAACAGCCTCAACCTTGGACTCATCCACCTACAAACCCTTGCCCGACACAACATACCCAAGAAATAACACACTGGCAGTAAAGAAAACACACTTCTTAAGGGCAGCATAGAAATTTTCCCTACGCAACACAGTGAGGACCTCTCGCAACTGACTAAGATGCTCATTTGGGTTAGCACTATAAACCAAGATATCATCAAAATACACCACAACACACTTACCAATGAAAGGCCTCAAAATCTGCTTTATAACACGCAAAAAAGTGCTTGGGGCGTTTGACAACCCAAACGACATGACTAGCCACTCATACAACCCTTCCCTTATCTTGAAGGCTGTTTTCCACTCATCCCCAACTCAAATCCGAATTTGATGATAGCCACTCTTCAAATCCAATTTAGTAAAATTGTGGCCCCACTAAGCTGATCAAGTAAGTTATCTAATCTAGGAATAGGAAAACGATACCTGACAGTTATTTTGTTAATGGCCTGAGTATTATGCACATCCGCCAAGAACCATCCTTCTTTGGTGTTAGAAGGGCTGGTACCTCACAAAGACTCAAGCTCTCATGAACATATCCCTTAGCCAACAACTCTTCCACTTGCCTCCTCAACTCTTTATGCTCACTAGGACTCATCCTATAGTGTGGTTGATTTGGCAATGCTGCACCTTGCTCAAGATCAATCTGATGTTGAATATCTCGTATGGGGGGGGGGGGGGGTAACCCTTTAGGCAATTCCTCTAGAAAAACATCACTAAATTCTTTTAGGAGTGGTAAGAATGCATCAAGAACCGCTATCTCTTTGTCCACCCATTTTCCAAATAGGACATAAATAACTTCAGATTTCTGCACTTCCTTATCAAACTGCGCCAAGGTTAATAAATTAACACAACCCTTGCTACCTTCCTGCATCTCCTTGGACTGATCATGATCCTTATTAGGCACTAACACAATCTTCACACCTTCAAACATAAAACTGTAAGTGTTAGTCTTCCTGTTATGAGTCACATCTCGATCAAACTGCCATGGTCGTCCCAACAACAAATGACATGCATCCATGGCTATCACATCACACCAAACCTCATCCTTGTATTTTGCCCTGATAGAAAAGGAAATCAAAGCACATTTTGACACTATTGCCTTGCCCCCTTATTTTAACCATGCTAATGTGTAAGGTTTAGGATGCTTTTCAGTCTGAATTCCCAATTTTTAGACCGCCTCTGCAGTAATTATATTCTCATAACTACCTCCATCAATCACAAATCTGCAGACTTTACCCTTGATAGTGCATGTAGACTAAAAAATATTATTTCGCAGCCACTCATCATTAACAACTCTAGGTATTAGGCAGGACCTCCTTACTACCAAAGTAGCCCCTACATCACCAGTCACGACCTCCTCATCAACATCATCAGTATCAAATACTGGATCGCTTGTTAAGTCAGCGACCTCTTCATCATCTTCATACTGCTCATCTACCTCAGCAAACATTACTTTTTATCCCCTCTTTTTACACTCAGATTGCCTGTGACCCACTTCTCCACACGCAAAGTATTTAATCCCACTACTTAAACTCAAACCAGCCTTTTGTGCAGTGGTTGGCACTACCCCTGGTTTGGTCGCAGCAGCTCCTTGGGCCATTCCGCCACCCACACGACTCACAACACTACTACCTCCTGCTCTCCCATATCCAGACATTTGCATAAAACCACCTGGTGGCCTCTTTTCAATCTGCAAAGCCCGTTGGTGTGCTGCTGAAATAGACATAGGATTAAAATGTTCACTGTCTCTATAATCTGCTCTCTTAAGCCCCCAACATATCGAGCCACCAATTGATCCTCTGTCTCATGCACCTCTTTACGCGCAATCAGCTGGTAAAATTTAGTTGTATAATCATCAACTGAACGGTTTCCTTGCTTCAAATTCTGCAACCTCTGGTACAGTAAATGCTGAAAATTAAAAGGCAAAAATGTGGCATGCATCTGTTTCTTCATCTTCTCCCAAGTCATGATTTTTGACTTTCCCAACCAAATTCGGGTCTGTTTAGTTTGCTGACACCAAGCCATCGCCCTATCTTTGCCACCAATGGTACTCGTTGAGCCTCTGGCACCCCTTTAAACTCCAAGATCTCCTCCACCATAGCCAAACAATCAAGGAATTCTTCTGGTTTTAACAAACCACAAAATTCAGGGATCTTAGTTCGCATACCTGCCTCCCATCGCCTCCTATTTTGATTGACTAACAACTCAGCCATACACTCCATGAGCTGATCCACAATATTGTCAATTCGCTGATCCATATGTTCCATTCGCTGCTCGAACCGCTACTCAAAGCGACGTTGGTCATCACGCTCATAAAATTCTTCTACACGTTGTTGGGGTTGTTGTTGCTGTCTTCTACGAGACATCTTGTCTTGTCCGAGGAGCCAAGACTCCTATACCTTATTGGTGTAGAAGATTAGCGATTTACAGTCGCTAATAGTTATCTTTTCACTCTTCCACTACGTGAGCCCTGAACAAGAAAATTAGAACATAAGTGTAGTACTTCCCTCACCAAACAATGAGCAACATTATTTCTTTTACGTCGAGTAAAAGCAAATGAGATATTTAGTAAGCTTGCAGCCATATGATGGATGTCCTCACATAACAGCTTCAACTTATGCAATTTAGACTTCATTCCTCTATATCAAATAGATCTAGGGTTTGAGAAATTTTTAAAACCAATTTCTGGGGATAATAGGGGTTTATTGCTTCATGTTTTGGTGGAAACGAATTTTGTACAAGGACAATGAAGCTTATCAATGGAGATCGAAAGAAGGATGAAGGAGAGGAGAGTATCAGAAGCGTAAAAGCATGGGTGCGATAAAAGGGAGGGAGAGTGAAAATGATGAAGATCTTGCTTTTTTAGGAAATAAGTAAAAATTAATTATTAACGTAAAATAATAGGGTTAACAGTTAAAAGTAATTTGCAGCTTTTTGTACATGTGGCCTATCCCACTGACATGTGGTGCCATGTGCGCGAGATTGATGATATGACTACTTTCAGTTTGCCAGCTTGACATTAACAGTGACACATAATGATCACATCAGTGTCACATCATCATCACTGACCGAAAAATAACTCTGGACTCTTTACTGGTAATTGGAACAAAGGTTGGACAATTTTAAGTTACAATTTGAAAGTTGCGTACCATAGTAATAACAGGTTAAAATGTTGGGTACCATTGGTGAAAATAACCCCTCATTCCCCTATCAATAGCCTATAAAAAACCGTGCGAGTCAAAAGCCCAGAAAAGCTGATTTGGAATGTTTCTCACACTTAAAGGGATTTGTTTGATTTGAGCCTGATCCCATTCTGAAAAGAGATCCCTCAAAATATCCTCATCCCATCATCATTCTATAACATCCTTACTCTAGGATGAAAATAAAATATTGATAAACGAATTATTAGTAAATAGATAAATAAACTCATTTGTAGAGATAAATGACTATGCGGAGTTGGTTAGTTATAAATAAAATTTGAAGGATTATAAGTATGAAAATATTGGGAATGCGCTAGAAACTTTAATATGTGGCAACCTTTGATAAAAACAATAATAAATTAATTGAGAAAATACTAGAAGATTGGGTATGTGGCACCCATCAATATATATATAAAGGAGTCTTGGTGTCATCCTCTTATGGTTTTGGGTGGTAATGCTTATCATTAAAGTTAGATATAAAAACCTCCAACCTCCATTTGGTCTCATGTATGAACCAAAAAAAAAAAAAGAATTGAGAGGTAGGAATGTGGGAGACCAAGGCAAGGCAAGGTGAGTGGATTTGTTTCCTTTCTTCTTCTTGCAATAAAATTCTTATCAATTCTATTAATTTCTTTATCATTCAATTAATTTCTTTATCAATTCTATTAATTCCTTTATCAATTCTATTAATTTCTTTATCAATTCTACTTTGATCCAAGTATAGAACTCTTATTGTTTATGTAGAAATCCCTCTTGATTACTTGTTTGTTTGAATTTTGATTTGATTCCTTGAAATAATTGACTATTAAATTGATCATAGTTATGATTGATTGTTTTTTTGATTTTCCTATCTTGAATTTTTGTGAATTTTGAGGGGAAATTAAGTTTAATTATTAGGTTTGTCGCAAAATTCTATACAACTAATAATTGGGAAGAACATTTATTAGACTTGTAAATATCATTGAAATGACCGTAAATAATTGTTGGTGAAGTGATTCTTGGATCATCTTTCATGGTTCTTGATAATAAATCCTAGTTAGCTAAATTATTCCTTTATATAAAATAAACTTGCTTACATGAGAAATTAGAATTTATGAAACCCATTTGTTAAATAGCTCAATAATCTACAGTTGAGCTAAAGCTTAGTTAAGAAAGGTAAATGACTAGGAAAAATTAAGAGCTATAATAAAGCTAAGTAATAACATAAAGGCATAATAATAATAATTGATAATCAAATTAATCTTAGTTATTATTGGGTAAATTACGAAATAAATGGTAAATGAAGAATATAAATATTGCTATTATTATTATTATTATTATTATTATTATTATTATTATAATTTTCTTTAGAGCACGTGTTCACATGAGTCAAAAAGGTTGTAGTAAGACCGTGTCTGGGGTACGACTGGGTTCAATGAGATGTAAGACTGTGTGTGGGACATAGCAACTCGCGTGATTTAAAAAGTTTATTCGTACTTTCTAAGTACGGTGTGTTTATGAATTGACAAAATTTGAGATTTATGTTGGCCAATTATTGTGATAACTATCTTGTGGACAATGCTTGAGATTCAATATGCTATTGTGGCGAATCCGCTATTGTGGCAAATCCCAGTGGTATTATTTGTATGCATACAATTATGATGAACCTTCGATGTGTCCAATGGTACCCGCCACATTGATAACAACCTGTGATTATGTGTTGTGTGCTCTTGTAATTGTGATTTCTTATTTATAATGATATATATAAATTTTAAAGATCACTTAAAGGCTCTCGTGCCTAAGTGCCTATATGCCTATTTACGAGAAGCAATGTGCTAAAATGTTACTATAGGAAAGTCTTAAATAAAGAAAGTGAAATTTGAGCTAAATAACTCATAAGATGCATAATAAATTATTATGAAAATATAAGGCGTAATTAATATAAATTAAATTATTAATATTATGATGAAAAATAACTCGTGTATGTCTTTCATTTATGTTCATACCTTATTGCTCTAACTTTATTTCATATCTTCCAGTTATTGTCTTATTGTTTCCACTCTACTTATCGTTGCACTCTGTCCACTCACTGAGTATTTTCTCTCGAAAATACTCAGCACTACTTTTTATAAATTTTTCTAGAGTAAAGGGTTATCATGACTAGTTGTCGGGAAGATAGCGTGGTATTTTAGCAAGTGTAGCAGAATTTGGGGAGAGCTTGACTAGAAATGTTCTGTTAGAATATTTTGTTATAGAAATGTAAATTATTTTTAGCAGATTGTTCTAATAGTTTATAATTCAACACTTGTATATAATTAAGAAGTGAGTTTTGGATTGGTTATATGTAATGGTGGAGTGCATCTATATGCTTGAGTTGTAAGAGTTAAATAGTTGTTGGATGAGATGGAGGTGATACTTCACCACACAAGTGCTTGAGCTAAGTAGAGCCGAGCAGTGGCCATCTAGCAAAGGTATTGGTGGGTTGGAGTGTTACACGTTCCCCTATTTTCATGAGGCTGGATACTTTCACATCTTCTAGACCTAGATAGGTATCTAATGACAGATAACCATTCGTAGAGTTAATGACCCACGGATCCCTCCAGACATAGGTTGAATTACCATCACCGATCCTTATCCTCAATCCTTATCAAATTAGATTCTGCGTTGCTTTTAGACTTCTCTAAATAAAGCCGGGGTTGTTACCAATACCAACATCTATAAAGGAACAGTTGGGGTAGTATTTTGCCTTACAGACTCGAGACACCAATGAATTTGGGTGAGAAATTAGTCTTCATGCCTACTTACCCATCATAGCCAAGTTAAATTCTCAAAGGCGCTTGAAACCCTACCCGCCAACCTCTTTGGAACAGTAAAGATGGTGCCAAGCTTTCCATTGAATGCCTTTATTATCAGCTAAACCTTTGCCCTACCAAAAGGAATTAAGCATTCTTTCAAGCTCTGCACATAAATCTAAGGGGAGAAGAAAAACATTCATAGCATAATTAGGAAGTGCTTGAGCTACTATTTTAATTAAAATTTCTTTTTCAGCCCTTGAAAGAAGCTTATTATCACATCCTTGAAGACGATGTCACACTTTGTCTTTGATAAATGCAAAAATCTCTCTCTTATTCCTGCTAATAAGAGACGGGAGACCAAGGTATTTACCATGGTTAGGAGTGGCTGCCACATTAAGAATCTAATAAGCTTTGTCTCTGTTAGCTTCAGTAGTGTTCTTACTGAAAGGGATTGAAGATTTCAGAAAGTTAATCTTTTTTCTGGAGGCCAATTCATACTCATGCAATACCTCTTTTATCACATCACATTCTCACTCCGTAGTTTAAAAGAATATAAGGCCGTCATCAGCAAAGAATAAGTAATTAATACTCGGAGCCCTTCTTGATACCCGCCAGCCATGTAACTGACTAGATTGCTCTTTATGAGAAAGAAGCAAGCTTAAGCCTTCAACACAAAATAGGAATAGGTAAGGTGACAATGGGTCACCTTGCCTCACCCTGTCGAAGGGATAATGGGACCAAGTTTCTCGTTCTCATGAAGCACAAAATATTAGACATAAGCAACACAATACATTACTTTTTGCACCCATCTTGTACAAAAACCCAAAGCAAGCATTATGTCTTCCAAAAACTGCCATTCAACATAGTCATAGGCCTTGCTCATGTCGATCTTTAGAGTAGCTAAGCCTTCTTTTCCTTGCCTTTTACAATTCAAAAAGTGAGTAGTTTCAAAAGCAAGTAATATGTTATCCATGATCAACGTTCCCCCTACAAAAGCACTCTAATTTTCGGATATGATACTAGGTAAAATAATTCTCATACAATTGTCAAAGACCTTTGTAATGATTTTGTAAACTACATTGCAAAGGGCAATGGGGCTCAAATCACCCATGTTGGCAGGAACAAATTTCATAGGAATTAAAACAATACCTGCATCATTAATACCATCCTCCAGCAAACCATGGTCAAAAAAATTCTTGCAAGCTAGAATCACATCATCATCCATGATTGACTAGAACTTTTGAAAAAATGTTGCATTCATTCAGTCCAGGCCTGGTGATTTGTCTGGGTGCATTTTGGATAATGCATTCTTTATCTCGTCAATAGAAATAGGATTCATAAGGCACACATTTTGTTCATCAGTTACCTTAGGACTGGTTAGACGAGTGAATATATCAGAATTATTGTTTCATTATAATTCTTTTTTCTCATATTTGTATTCATTTTGTTAGGAGAACTGCAAATGAAACAACTTATTCTCTTGCAAAGCTGCACTTTCTATGTCTGATTATCAAGTTTGGGATGCTATCCCGCCCCTTTATGTCTTTTGTTTTAAATTGAGAGAGCTCTTATGAAAGGAATCTTCTTTATTTTTTTTTAAAAAAAAAGAAAAAGAAAAAGAAAAACATATTTGAACTGTTTATGCCACCTATCTAGTGCATTGGCATCCTGTATGTGAATAAGAGGTGGAAATCGGTGTTGGATTCCCTATCCCCCTCAATTATACTAACTCTAGCACTGACACATTAACTATTACAGCCAACATTAAGAATTTGACTCTTAACTTTGATGTTTAACATCATATAAGCATAACCATACAAAGAGGAATTAAAGCAGCGATGTCGTACATATTTTTGTCTATTTTTACAACAGATGTTAATATTTTGTTCCAAAGAACAGACAGGCACCAATAAGAGAAATATTTTGCCTAGCTTTACCATCCTTGCAAGAACCTCCTCCTCCTGAATCCACTTAAAAAATTAATTAATATGGTTAGGTAGATTTATGTCACCATCTTGAACGACAAAAAAGAAAAAGAAAAAGAACACTAACCTGTTATTGATCAATTTTAGGAATTCATGTTCTTTATCCATATATCCGAACTCTAATAAGACTACTTTTGATCAACTGCAGTTCTTTAGCAACATCCCCCATGTTCATTCTGTCTTTTGGTAGCTCATTCATACATGCTATTCCAACTCTAAACACTGCAATCAAGCATTCTTCCCTCTTTGCGCTCATCCGGCTTAAGCGCCTTTATTTATTTGTTTCTTCAAATGTTGCAAGAGTTGGATCCATAATCTACTCGTATCTTTCTGGTAATGCACTTTTCACAAGGATGTGGAGATTTAAACCATTTTTAAACATTTCATCTGTTGGTCTTCTTCTTGAGAATAACTCTAAGATGAGGATTCCAAAACTGTAAACATCCCCCTCCTTTGATGCCACTCCTCCCATTCCGTACTCTGCATTAAATACAATTTGGCATGTTAAAATGTAAAGATCAATAAAAATATTTGTAATTCACTACATCAGACTGATGCATTTAGAATTTTTTTTTTTATTTTTTTATTTTTTACTTTTTTGAGTGTTGGTCAATTCAGGCCACGTACAAGGGTTTAGAATGGTTGTTACGTAGTGGGGCATAGCCTAGTGGGGCATAGTCTAAATTAATTTTATTTAACTAAAAATGGGCCTAAAACCTAAATTAACCTAATGGGCCTAAATTAATTAATTAAACCTAAATTTAATTTTAAACGAGTTAGATCTACATGTGGGCTTGGAGCCCAAAGCAAATAAAATTAAAAACAAGCCCAAATAAAAAATAAAAATAATAGATAAAAAAAACAAACATTACGTAATTTTTCTAACCCTAATTTTAATTACATGCAACCTAAAATTAATCTAAAGCCAACATTAATTTTAATTGAATGAAATGATCCTAAGGCTATAAATTATGAAGAAGGCTTTATTAATGGGTTAAATCTAAGTTAATTTTATTTAACTGAAAAATGGGCTTAAAATCTAAATTAACCTAATGGGCCTAAAACCTAAATTAACCTAATGGGCCTAAATTAATTAATTAAACCTAGATTTAATTTTAAAGGAGTTAGATCTACATGTGGGCTTGGAACCCAAAGCAAATAAAATTAAAAACAAGCCCAAATAAAAAATAAAAATAATAGAGAAAAACACTAACACTACGTGATTTTTCTAACCATAATTTTAATTACATGCAACCTAAAATTAAT
>CATIWM010172677.1:0-15356 GCA_949671775.1 Mallotus repandus
CCCTTTTTTTTTTTATTTTTTTATTTTTTTTTTACCTTCTTTCCTACTTTTTTCCTTTCCCTCTTTTTTATTTTTTCATGTTTTCCTCTCATCCCCTTCTTTTTTCCTTTCATTCTCCTGTATAGATTAATTATCATATAAATTTTGTATTAATACATCAGATCCATTATAAAAAGATAATTTGTAAAAACTATACACTAGGTCTATTATAAAAGGTATTTTGAATAATAAAAAGTGTTATATAACAAAAGATGATATTTTCCAATTATTTTCTAATGTTGCAGCCAAACATTGAAAAATATTTTCTTTGAATTTTTTTTATAACACAAAAAATGATATTTTCCAATTGTTTTCTATTGTTGCAACCAAATGATTGAAAAATATTTTTAAAGAAAACATTTTTGAAGAAAAATATTTTCAAAAAATAAAATATTTTCCGCAAACAATCGGAGCCTAAATGTCTCTTAAAAATATTTTAATTTGTATACTTGTTGTCTTTGTTAAATATTGTTAAGTTTTAATATCTAAACTTGGAAGTTCAAGTCTCTAAAAATATAGTCTTAACATTTGAACTCAAAATTCTTATATTTCTAACTAATTTTATTCTTATATTAGCATTAAATTGGCTCATGTAAAAAAAAAAAAATTAATATAACATAATTTACATCACCTTGAATTTTTTTTTCATTGTTTACTTGGAAAAAAGTTTTAAAATAATTAATTTAATTAATTTATTATAATATTATATCTACTTTAAATTTTATTTTTATAAAATTCATAAAATTGTAAATGATTACGAATTGTGTACTAAATGTATTTTTATTTTTACATTGTTTGTCCTTATAAAATATTGTTAGATTCTAATATTTGAACTTTAAATAATATCTAAATCCAGACTTGAACTTCCTTTCAAAAAAAAAATCCAGATTTGAACTTAAATTTGTAATACTATTTTTATTTTTATATTAATATTGGATTGACTTGTAAAAAATAATGTAACAAACATGAAAGCATCTTATATATATATATATATATATATATTACTCTTTAATTATACAGTAAGAAAAATATTTGATAATTTCTATGTTGTACAATTTCTTTAAAGGGTTGAACTTAGGGGTGTATTTAATTAGGATTTTTAAATACTTTGATAGATTTTAAAAGTTATGGTGTATTCAATAATGACTTTTATAAATTTTGAAAAAAATTTATAAAAATTAAGGGTATTTAATTAGAACTTTTAAAAAGTCAATAAAAATAAACTCATATTCAAAAAGTCATAAATTTTTTTAGACAATAGAATTTTATAAATTTTGAATGACTTTTCTATTTATATCAACCAACAAAAAGTCATTCACTCAACCTCAACAATTTGAATGACTTTAAAATATGATGCTCTAGAGTGCCATAAATCTACTTACTATTATTTCAATTTATTTTTACTTTTTTATATGTTTTTTATTTTTCTTTCTCATGTTTTTTATTATATATAAATGTTAGGTAATATTTTTTTATGCATTGTGGAAAAATCTATTAGCTAAAAAAATTCTTTGATACGTTTTTTTATTTGACATTAATAAAATAAATATCTCAATTATTTTCAAAAAAATATTAATTAAAGACATCCACTTTTAATGATTATTTTAAAATTTTTATTTTTATTATATGATAAAAATCAATTTATTCTGTCAAAATATATATATATATATTAAAATCAATAAAAATCATAAAAAATCTTTCAAAATAAAATCTATAAAAGTCATTAACAAATTCATAAAGTCTATAAAAGTCTTCCAAAATAAAGTTTATAAACGTCATTAAACTTTATAAAAGTTATTAAAAGTCTATAAACTCTAAAAAAATCATTTACTTAAAAAAGTCTATAAATATCTTTAAAAGTTCTAATTGAATATACCCCTTAGACATTTGTCTTTTAGGCAATGGCCATTGTGTTTCTGGTTCAGGGTCCTGCAAACTGCTATTTCACCCAAATTTGTGGAGTTTTATGGAATGATTTAGCTTCCTCAGTTCTCCCATCAATAAGCTCATAAATTATTGATATATTGTAGTGTAGGCAGCAAGGTCAGTCGCGTGCCCAAATGTTTGACGACCACGGTACTGTGTAAGCTCAGGGCCTGTTAGGAAATACATAATGGGCTTGGGCCCAAAATGGAGATGGAGTTGCTACCCGGATGAAAGCTGGGACACATTATACAACAACTGGATTCCACGACGGTTCCCAAAAGTCGTCATCAGAGATTGGGTTCGGAAACTAGGTATGGGCTTTTGATTGCCCACTCAACCTTGCGATTGGCTTCCGTTTATGTTTTGCATTTTATTACTTTTGATTATTTTATTATTTCCTTATTTACCATGTGGATTACAATCATTTCCGATTTTATGTTTAAATTCAAATTTGCACATTAGTCCCATTTACATGCTTATGGCCTAAACATTCAATCAAATAATAATGAATTTACAATCATACATTCAAAACAAATGGGAAAGGATTAGGGATTACAATGCTTTATATAATTACAACGATAATGAATTTAAATAAAATCTATCAAGAACTAATTAATACACTAATTACTTAGTGATTAGGAATCACCAAAAAAATTTCTACAACAAATAATGGTTAGTTCCATCTCAAAATAACAATTTCATTTACAAAATGAATTTTATTCAATTTGCATAAAATAGGCATGAATATTCATCTATACATGGATTGATTACTTGAACATACCCAATATCATAGCAATCTCACGCAATATTGAAGATACAAAACAACATAAACATATGAAAAATAAAAAATAAATCAAAAGGATACCAAAGATGAAGTAGATTTGTGCAGGACTTTGGCGGGGAGGCAATCGCCTTTTCAAAGAGGCGTCACCTCATGACCAAGAGGTGATTTCAAATCGCCACATCAATGCGACGTCACCACTTTAACAAGAACACAAAATTTTACATCTTTCTTAATTCCTATGTAATTCAAGCATACATGCAAATATATATAAACCAGCAACTTAAAACTCAATAATTCACATGTTCAGGCCATCAACATGATATCAAGCAAGAAATAAACACAAAACAAGTGCAAAAATCAAGAGTTTGATGTTTTTTATAGAAAATGAGCAACTTAAAGCTTGAAAACAAGGATTCTCACTAATTTGGATGAATTTGATGCTCCTAACTGAGCCCTCAAAGTTTAGTTTGCTTAGTTTAAATGTATTGAGTGCAAGACTTTTCCTTTCCTTCAAAGAAATGGACTTCTCGAGCTAGAAAACCTCTATTTTCTCCCTTTCTTTTCTTCTCTTCCTCACTTTTCTTCCTTTCTTTTAAAAAACCTTCTTTTTCTCCTTTTCTTTTTTCTGATAATGGCCAACCTCCTTTTTTTTAGTTCAAAAAAAATCCTACTTAAGTCTCTAACCCCTTACTTTTTGTTCCAAAAAAAAATCAAGGTTAAGACAAAAAACCATCATTTTCCTCAATTTTTCTATATTTTCTTGTCTTTTCCTACCCAAAAGATTTATTTTTACATCCAAAATCTCCAGGTGTGCGATATAGTGGGTCATTCTCTACTTAATGAAGCCATTAATGATATTAAATGCATGCAGAGGTCGGTTACATAGACGTCGTCTCACCAATGTTTAGGGTGAAAAGGCATCGCCTCTTCGAAGAGGCAATCGCTTCTTCACCCAGGCTTGGCCTAGAAAGGCTTAGTCCTAAAGGCCTGGGTTTGAGGATTTAGGCTTAGTTCTAAGATTTTGGGCTTGATTTTAGAGTGTCGAGCTCTCGAGTCCATTCTAGAGAAGATTTTGAGTCCCTCTTGCACCCAAAACTTGTACTGTCTCATCATAGGGCTTTCATTGTGGGCTGATCAAACCGAGGGTGTCCATGGTTTGCCCCCTTGGTTTTTCAAAAAATGGATTTATGAAATCAATTTTTTTAAAAAGAAATATGCATATCAATAGTAAGAACGACATACTTAACTTGCAAACATCACTTGGATCGTCAGCCTCGGGAATTCAAACCCAAGAGGTCGAACTTCAACTCAAAATGTGACCTTGATCCTTAGGTTTTTTTGGCCCAATCAGCCACTCATTATAGTTGAGGGGTGAACCCCGAGTTTTTCTGGCCCAAGATGTCACATAGTGAAGAAAGATGAAAATGTAACCATGTTCCTCGGGTTTTCCTTGGCCGATAAGTTGGTCATTATAGTTGAATGTGAATCCTGAGCCTTTTTGACATAAAACTTCACTCAGTAAATAAAGAGGTGAAACGTAACTATGTTCCTCGAATTTTCCTAGTCCGATCAATTACTTATTATAGTTGAAACATGATTCTCAAGCCTTTCTAACGCAAAACTTCACTTAGTAAAGAAGAATATGCACTTCGGGGATTCAAACCCGACCAAACATCCTTGAAAAATGAAGATATACTTCGGGGATTTAAACCTGACCAGACATCCTTGAAATGCGCACTTCAGGGATACAACCCGACCAGACACTCTTAAAAAAGAAGATGCACTTCAGAGATTTAAACCTGAACAAACATCCTTGAAACACGCACTTCGGGGATACAAAACTACCAAACACTTTTAAAAAAGAATATGCACTTCGGGGATTCAAACTCGACTAGACATCCTTGAAACGCGCACTTCAGGAATACAACTTGACCAGAAGCTCTTAGCACTGATACCTTAATCAGAAAATCTTCAATCCTTCATTATTAATTTCGAGATACACCCGAGAAATGGAATAGCAATTCTTCATTTTCGTAATTTTTTATTTTTTTAGCCTCCACTGGGGAATACACATCTAATGTGCCATCAGCCCTGGAACCCACATCTGGCGAAGTATTCCTATCTCAATCAAGTTATAAAGTGGCCTGGCCCACTTCCCTTCCTCTCCTATAAATACTTCCTTTCTTTTTCTAAGGTTTACTTTCACTTTTGCTTAAAAATTCTTTTTCCTCTCTTTCCTTTTCACTTTTCAAGTTCTCTCTCTGCTATGGAGACTACACAAACTCTAGATTTACCTATTTGGGACCCCATTACTCCTCCAGTATATCCTCTGCATAGTTTTGGGCTTAGCATTGGGGATGGCATCCCTCTCTTGGTGGACATGCGATCTCATCTCTGCGGATTGGCTACAGGAGAGGTTAGTAACTAATTTTACTTGCTTTTTCCTACAAATAGGATAAGATCACATTGGGTTAATGTTTATAAATATGTATTTATCATTGAAAACTGAAATGTAAGTGACTGAACCAAGAAAAATGATGAAATTCAAAGAATTATTTTAAATTGCCGACACGAAGAGACGTCGCCTCTTCGTTGAGGCGATTGCCTCATCGATGAGACGATCACCTCCTAGGAGGAGGCATCGCCTCTTTAGTGTCAAGGAAAAATTTTAGGCAGGAGGTGATGACCCTATGAAAGGGCAACAGACTCTGCTCATAAAGGTAATAGCCTCTGTGATAGTGTTTTGCAAAAATTCAGGCTTTTATGTGCATAATCAATAATTTAACTCCCTATTTATTTGCAACATGATTCCCATAATTTTAAAGGTACTGGGAACTTTAGTGGCACCTGTATTTGGTATGACAGCTTTACGGAAGAGATCAAGGCTCGTATTCATAACACTGGGTTCTCGGATTTCATTTTGGTTCTCCCGAATGCTCAAGGACGGACTGACTACCAGCCTTTACATGCCTTGCTGGAGAGATGGTCTAACACCACACACACCTTTCATCTCCCTTTTGGTGAGTTCACTCTAGACCCTATTTCATTTGCTGCCGTCACTGGGATCCCGTGTGCTAAAGATTCTATCCCTTTGGACGTGAGCCTGCACCGGATGTCATAGGACGGCCTCGCTTACATTAAACGGTTTCTTGGTATAGTTCTAGACATGAAGGGACCATACTTTCAAGATTGACCCTATTGAGAGTCATTATACATCAAGAGAGAGTGGCAGCAGCTACCGCTCCTTGAGCTGTTGATCAGGTGGTGCGGGCATTCTTAGTGTATCTGTTGGGCACCACTCTCTTTGCGGACATAACCAGCTCCATAGACTTAATTTTTCTGCCACCTCTAAGGGATCTAAACCTGGTGGCCACATTTGATTGGGGTAGTTGCGCTCTAGCCTTTCTATATAAAACCATGGATAAGACAGTTCGAGGAGCGAGACGATTCTGTGGCTTTTGGCATGTTGTCTGGTATTTCTTTTTCTCTTTTCTTTAATCTTATTCATCTTTGGATACTATTAACATGATTTATCAATGATTGTTTATTTCTTTTGTTGGATTAGGCTCTAGAGCTATAGTTGGTCACTGGGATAGTTCATGTCCATGATACTCCCTTTCCAGCCATGGCAAGGTGGGGTGCCAGTCGTGCATGGAGGAGGCCCCTTACTCTCTTGCAGATCCACCTTGAAAGGTTGAACACTCTGACGCCTGATGAGGTATGGTACCTGCAGCATAATTGTAATCTTAAATCTATCTCACTTACTTGTTTGCTTCACAGCTATGCCCAGATTTGTGGGGTCCTTAGGCTGGATGGACACCGGCCATGCTTCGCTAGATCCTTCTATCTTAGAAGAGGGTGCTACTCTGAGGACCTGACTGCAGGGTATGGTACCTCGGTGAGAGGACACGAGCTTGGCATAGGGGTGCTCAAGCGAGACGACCACCTTTTCCTCCTCCCCGTGAGATTTTCTGGGGACATCTACTAGAGGGAGATGAGTTGGACTAGATTGCTGAGGGATGTGATGTTGGTGATTACTACAAGAGGAGGAAGTCTCACTACATGGACTTTGCACAGACTCATCTCCTGCAGAGAGTACCTCTTCCCTGATTTACATCCCAAGTAAACAAATAATTTTATTAAGCATTTGACTTCACGCTTTTTATCTGCAGACACCCTCTTTTTGATTTCATTTTCTTTTTTCAAGCTCCAGTTAGAGCACTAGTTATTCGACCTAGGCCTACTGTATAGGAGAGGCTGTCCCACTGTCCTCGCATTGTGCCTCATGATGAGGGTACCTTGACTAGGGTATTGCCTCCTAGTAGCACTTCTATCTCTAGTTCTGGCTCGCAAGTGGTTGCTGGCATGCTTACTGCCCTTCCAGACCTAATGATCCAATACTGGCTGCCTTTAGGTGAATTATCTTGCTAATTTCTTACGCCAAACATGAGCATAAAGCCAGTATTCATTCTGGAGGCCTCTACACATGTGAGTTCTTTCCTTTCACAATCTGCTTTCAAATTTAGCTTAACATAGGGTTAATTCTGATAATTAAAGTATGCTACAAATACCCCGAAGTCAAGGAGAGTATATGTATTGAGTGATAGAGGCTCAGTAGGACTTCCTGATGAGCATGACACAACAGTGGAAGGTAACACTCATCACCTATCTCTACATGTATGCATGCTTTTATGATTTCTTACCTTTCTTTATATTTTAATAGGATGAGCTTGACGCTAGTCAGGCTAGAGTCATGACACTTGGGCATCAGCTAGCTGCTCTCCATATTAATGACGAGGATGAGAGTAGCAATGACGAGGAGGAGGAGCACACCTGAGGAAGAGGCTACTTCTCAAGCTAGGAATGATAGCAGGGATGATAGAGGTGATCCTACTGATGAGGGAGGTGATGAGTTTGAAGACGGTGAGTAGATGTTTATCTCAGACTCTGTTAGATTATAATCGCATTTGCTCTTTGAATTGTTATCATTTTTTCTCAAACTGATCACTTATTTTAGTTTTTTCCATATTTTTCACTGAATAGAATGAGTTTAAACTTCAGTAAACTGAGCTTGAGTTGGTTGAGACATTTTATTCATGAGAAGTTTCTGTTTTGATAATTAAATATCATTTACAACATCAATACAGCAAAAATAAAACATTATGCATCTATTGGTGGTGCGTTACCTCTTTGCAGAAAGGCAATGTGGAATCGCCTCAGCATGCAGGGGTGTCACCTTATCGTAGGGGCGATCACCTCTGCCATAGAATTCTGCAGCTATAAAATCCCAGATTTTCTCTAAAATCCCTAACTTCCTACTTCTAAATTTCCCTCCCTCCATTCTCTCTTCCTGAATTACATTCTAAGTCCCTAAAATGACTGAAAGAAGCTTAAAATAACTACAACTGATATTAAAAAACTTAGATGGCAGATCATGGGCAAGATTGGGGCCATTTTATCTATTGATTTTTCAATCCATGCATGCCAGGAAGATTAATTTCCTATTTCTCCATGTTCTTACTAAATTTTGGGATCCCCATAAATATGTATTCTGGTTTAATATAATGGAGTTATGCCCCTTGCTAGAGGAATTTGAAGCTATACAAGGCTCTCAACTGGACTCTACTCGTCAGATTGCAGTTCCTTCTGTTCAAACCCTAGATTTTCATTCTATTCAGTATCAGATGGCCAAGCTATTCAACCTTTCTCCTCAGGCTTCTCTTTGCCACATCTTCAGTAATGAAATTCTGATAAGCTCTTTTCTTAAAGTCGCTGTAACCATGGATAGCAATGAAGTATACTGGCCTCAGATGATTTCTCTCTGTCTGTATGCTCAGTTCTTGCTAGTTTTTGCTTTTGGCAATTGTGATTTGAAGATTCTCCACATTTTGGATCAAGTGGAAGCAGGTCTCAGCCCTTTTCCTCTTAGCAAAGACCATCGTCAGGTTAGACAACTTTGCAGAAACTATAAGATTTTTTGGAAGTCCTCTACTACTGGAGGTTAGCTTCTTTCTCTTCTCTCCTTGCTTATTATTTTTTCATCATTTTTATTCATTTATAAACTGGACATACATGGTTTCATGAAAAACTGAGGTTGCTTGAGCCTCCCAAAAACATTGTACATTACAAAGCCAAACACTGCAGTACCCAAAGACTTCACCCCATTCTGGAAGATGTTCAGAGCTGGTTACCCACATTTCTTGATACTCTGATCCAATGGATATGCCCCTAGTGAAGATTACAGCATGTGACCATTCATTCCTATACTCATTGTGTCCCCGTGGTGGGTCTCTATTTTGCCACTTTCTATAACCCTACTTGACTTTGCAGGCAATATGGGTAGAAGCAGCTAATTGTAGGTCCAGTCTATGATTTAAGCTAGGGCCTCTCTCTCAGAACTTCTTAGATAACCTAGTAGAAACTTAGCCCCGCAAAACCATCCTAAGGCGCATCGACTACAACGGAGATCCATCCACCGATGATTAGTACATGGAGTCATTTAGTTGTAACAAACAAAGAAGGATGAAGTTATTATAAATAGAAGAACAAGAGCATTGCAGGCATCGAGCACCCAAGAGGTGTAAAAGAGAAGAAGATAGGATTAGCTTATGTAATTTAATCTTTATTTTGCTTTTTATTGGATGAAATTTCCTTTTCAGTTAAGCAGTTTGTAATAAATACTTAATGCAACGCTCAAAAATAATAAAGGTAATCCATTATATTTAATTCAAGCACAAGTAGATTATACATATTTGCTTCTAATATATATTTTTTCGCCAGTTGGCTTGCCCTTGTAAGTTTTTCAACCGACTATTTTTCTTTCTCTCTCCTTTTCTATGTCCTTAACTTTTACATGGACCGCCTCTTTTGAGGTTTTTAATCCAACAGGTTTTTTTAATTTTTTATTTTTTTGTCTCTTATTTTTACCTAAGTAGCCTCTTTGCGAAGTTTTCTCCCTAACAAGACTTCACAGAAAGTACTTATTCAACTTGTTTGGGTTGATGGGCTCTCTGAACTCATTCCCTTCCATTTCTAAAAGTATAGCGGCGCCCTTGGAGAACAACTTCTTTACCAAGTATGGACCTTCCTAGTTCAGCTTGAATTTTCCCCGTGGATTTGTCATAACCGACTTGGTCAGCTTCAGTACTAAATCACCCTCTTTAATTTTACCCGGGTTAATCTTCTTGTTGAAAGCTCAAGCTATTTTTTTCTGATAAAATTATGAGTCATACATAGCTTTCATTCTTTTCTCGTTTAACAACGTCAATTGTGCTAACCGGCTTTCTACCCACTGATATTCGGGAATTTTAAACTCCATAAGAACTCTCAGTGACTGAATCTCAGCCTCTACCAGTAATACTACTTCACATCCATAAACCAAAGAATATGGGATAACCCCAGTCGACGTTCTGATAGTGGTTTTATACCCCCATAATGCGAACTGTAAATAATCTGACCAATCTCAGTAGTTTCCATCATCTTAGACAAGATCTTTTTGACATTCTTATTTGCGGCTTGAACTGCACCATTTATGGCCTATATGGAGATGACCTATGATGCTCAATCTTGTATTCTTTTGGCAAAGTTGTCATCTCAGCTCGGAACTGAACACCATTGTCAGAGACCACATGGTAAGGCAACCCTTATCTACAAATTATATTCTTCTCAATAAACCTTGCCATTTGTTTTGATCCAATAGTAGTAAATGATTCTGCCTCAATCCATTTGGAGAAGTAATCGATAGCCACCACAATATAGTGATGACCATTTGATGCTTTTGGCCTTATCTCCCCTATGATATTAATTCCCCAAACTTTGAATGGCCAGGGAGAAGTCATCCCTTGAAGCTCCATCGAGAGTAAATGACTAACATCACTATATGATTGGCAGTTATGACATTTCTTCACAAATTTCAGGCAGTCGATTTCCATTGTTAGCTAGAAGTAGCCTTGACGAGCTATTTTCTTGGCCAAGACCGTTCCATTCATATATGGACCTCATACTCCTTCATGAATTGCTTCCATAAGCTTCTAAACCTCATTCCTATCCACACATCTCAAATGCACCCTAATTGGCACTCTTTTATACAGCATTCCATTATGACTGATGAATTGATGAGACAGCATTCAGAGAGATATCCTCTCTTTCCTATCATTATCTTTGGGAAACTGTCCCATTTCTAAATACTGTTGTAAATTGTAGAACCATGGCTTCTTTGTAGGGTTGACCGGCATCACCCTTATCTCTTCATGACATGAGATTTGAGATTTTACCAAAATCAAAGGTTTGACCTCTATTTGCTTTCCTCTTTCCCAGGTAGAAGCTAAAATAGTGAGTGCATCTGCCATTTAATTATCCTCTCATGGTAGATGACTGATTTGGCATTGAGTGAAAGCTAACAAGATAGGAGCTGAATAGTCCCAATACAATCTCAGCTTATCTTCTCTTACTTCCCACTGTTTGGAGATCTGTTTAACTACTAACATGGAGTCTCCGTATACCATAATTTCATCTGCCACCAAATTCTAGAGTGCCTCTAGAATGAAAATGCAGGCTTCGTATTCGGCTTGATTGTTGGTGACTTCAAATTCTAATCTTTCTGCCATCGAGATCATATCTCTTTTTGGTGAGATTAGAATTACACCTATACCTGCTTCCTTGCTATTGACGGCCTATCGAAGTACATTTTCCATGTTTGGATTTCGATTGCCCTCATGTGCTCATCTAGAAACTCCATCTCCCATTCTTGTACGTCATCCACCAGATTTTGAGCTAAGAAGTCTACCACAACTCTTCCTTTTACCACTTTCTTTGCCACATAATCTATGTCAAATTCTGTGAGTACAACCAACCATCTACCCAACTTTTCTGTGAGTGATGAAGTCTACTGGAGGTATCTAAGTGGATAGTGTTTTGAAATGGCTTGAACCTTGTATGATAGGAAGTAATGTCGGAGCTTCTTTGTGGCCCAAATCACAACCAGACATGTCTTCTCTACCAGACTGTAATTGGCCTCATAAGGTAAGAGCTTTTTGCTTAGGTAATATACAACAAGCTCAACTCTCCCATTGCTTTCTTGAGCTAACATTGCATCCACTGCTTCCCTTTTGATCGCCAAATAAAGAATTAACGGTTTACCCAGCCTTGGCAGTTGTAGTACTGAAGGATTCATCAAATAACTCTTGATAGTTTCAAAAGCTTGCTGGCACTTATCATCCTAAATTATCAGCTGATTCTTTCTTAGGAGCTTAAAGATTGACTTACAAATGGTGGTCAGCCTGGCTATGACCCTACTGATGTATTATAATCATCCAATGAACCCTCTGACTTCTTTCTCGTTCTTTTACGCGGGCATCTTTTGGATCGCTTTAACCTTATCTGGATCCACTTCAATTCCTTTCTGACTAACAATATGGCCTAGCAGCTTTTCAGAGGTTACCCCAAAAAACACACTTCTTTGGTTTCAACCCGAGGTTGTACTTTTCAGCCCTAGCTAGGAGCTTGTCTAAGATTATGAAATGTTCTTCCCTTGTCAGAGACTTTACCATCATGTCATCCATATATACTTCTATTTCCTTGTGGACCATGTCATGTAATAAAGTGGTAGCCATCCTCTGATAGGTAGCTCCTGCATTATTTAATCCAAACGGCATGAATGAATAACAGTCGACTCCCCATTCAGTGGTGAACAAAGTCTTCAACTTATCAATCACTACCACTATGATCTAATTATATCCCAAAAAACCATCCATAAAGGAGTACATAGCACTTGAGGCCGTATTGTCGACTAGAGTGTCAATATACAGTAAAGGGAAATCATCCTTCGGGTAGGCTTTATTCAAATCTCGGTAATCCACACACATTCTGACCCTCTCATCCTTTTTGGGAACTGGTACTATATTAGCTAGCCATTGGGTATCGTCCACCACCTCCAAGAACTTGACTTTCAGTTGCTTCTCTACTTCTTCTTTGATCAGAAGAGCCCATTCTGGTTGCAATCTTCTCTTCTTTTGCTTTACTAGCATAATGTGAGGATATGTAGGGATTTTGTGTTCTACAATTTTCCTATCAATTTCAGGCATATCTTCGTAACCCTAAGCAAATACTTTCTATCTTTTTCTTAATGTTTCTTCCATTTTTATTCTCTCATCATAAGTTAAATTAGAAGCAATGAGTATATTCTTAGGATTGTCACATGTGCCTAAATTAAATTATTTAGTTTGCAATGAATTAATGTCAAACATATGCATGAAGTGATCATCACAAATAGAATAACCATTAGGAAACACATCACATAAGTAGGAAAAGTCAGATTCTATTACATTAACCTTAGAAAAGAAAACATCATCAGTACTAAACATGTTAGGAAGAGAAACGTCAAGATCATCATAGAAGACATCTATGATGGAATTAAAAATAAAAGATTTGAAATCACACTCCTCTTTGTGATCCCAACATCCTTCAGCTCTACAGCAAGGATATCCCTTTTTGGTTCGAGAGTCTATATCAGTTCCTCCACCATAGGCTCCTTGACAACTTACTCCTAGATCCCAGCCAAATGCTCCGCAAAGATTTCAAATCCAGGGACCATCTTTTCGGTTATTATTAATGGTTCGAGGTTGCCAGCATAACCCTCTTCTATAAATATTTTCTATAAAGGTTTCCACTTAAGCTCAGCTCTATCTTTGTTCTTCCTAAACTCAGTCTCATCTTCATTCCTTTCCTCAAAAGCATCATCACCATGGTATCCTACTTTCAGAATCGGAGTCTTCGCTCAATGAGCCTTGGCGGGCCTTGTTGGTTCTTTCTTAACCCTATACCAGGCATGAAGTTTATGTTTTTCATCATGCTCATGATCTTTGGTTTTAACTCGTCTTCATAAATCACACAAACCTTGAAACTTGGACTGATCAAAATCTCATTCGGAGCTAGCTTTAGAGCAGCCACTGTAGCTTTAGTTTCTGCCATTATAGTGACTACTTTCCCCTCATATGGGAATTTGATCTTCTGGTGCACAATTGATGACACTCCTCCCAAGGGATGGAACCACAGCCTCCCTAACAATATAGTAAAAGTGATAGAGATATCTATCACATGTAAGTTGACCCAAACCTCAATTGGTCCTGTCTTGACTAGAGCTCTGAAGGTCTGATGACTACTTCATATGGCTTTAAGTCAACCATAGTCAATCCTAACTTTGGCAGAATCTTTGGAGGACACATATTAATTGTGGATCCATTGTCCACCATTATACAATAAGTTAATTTTCCCTTTACTTCAGCCTTAATGAACAAGGCTTTGCTATGATCTTTACCCTCCAAGGGTAGATCATCATCTATAAACACAATTGCCCCTGATGGCTCTCTGTCAATGAATCTACCATCTGACTAGGAGTTTAAGTTGTAGGGATCTTTTTATGATCAAGAGTCATAACTAGTGCCTCCCAATAGGCTCTAGAGTGTATAAGCAACTCCCAAACACTGGCGAGAGTTTTCTTATCTCTCTCTACATCGACAGCCTTCTTATTCTACTTTATTTCATCATCTTTTAATCCTTCTTCATCTAAACTCAACTTCTCTTTTCCCAATTTAGCAGATTTTACTTCTTTCTTCTTTTTCTTGACCCTTCTAACCGTCTGAGCCTTCTTATTCTTGTCACCTTTCCATAGATCAACCCATCTCTCATCTTCATCATCAAAGCTCCAAATGTCTAAAATATTTACTTGAACTCCTTAGGCTGCTCATTTGGATCCAGGTTTTTAAATTTAGTTTTTGGTGGTGTAGGTATGGCATCGACAAAGGAATTAAGGATTTATTCCTCTGTCAAGCCGGTGTTTATCATAAGGATTGGTGGAATTGGTGGTAGTACATCATAGTAGTTCGGCATAGGGTTATTTTTAGTGTTTGGTTTTCTATTTTCAGGATCAGTTATCTTGCTTAAATCAATTAAATCTTGAATTTCATGTTTCAGGCGAATGCAGCCATCGGTGTCATGGTCGATCGTTTGGTGATATTTGCAATAAAACTTTGGGTTGACATTTGGGAAAGGTAATCTCTAAGGTAGAGGTTGTATCAGGTTATTCTCAATAAGCTTTTTTAGGACTTTGGAAAGAGGTCTTTAAAAAAATTTTTTAAAAAAAAATCTTCAGGGTTGTCCGACCGCATTAATTTAGATGTTGCTGCATAGTTCGATCATACTACTAGATCCGGTCCCCTCTCTACCTGTAGACCTGCCACTGAAGAACTTTTTATCCTGAGCCAGGTTAGCTTCTTTCTATACCCTGAATCGGTGCAGCTCCTCAAAGTTCTGGATCCCAAGATCTCTCAACTTTCTTGAAAGTAATGGAAAATAACCTTCCATCACTATTGTCAGCTGGTTAGATTCTGTCAATCTATGTTTCATTTATGAGAACTTTCCCCTCCATCTAGTTAAGTATTCAACAAAGGACTTGTTGAACTTGTAACATCCCCATTTTCATCCATAAATTAATATTATGTGAACATATGCATTTTAAGCCATTCCATTTGACTAGGTGTATTTTTCATGAATTGAATTTAGTTGACTTATTTACATGAGTAAGTTAGGGACTAAATTGAGCTTTAGTATA